>PVKM010001041.1:0-86359 GCA_004027735.1 Carollia perspicillata
ACGGATATTAACTTGAAAATAAGCTGGGACTCCCTGTGTAAAGAACAAAATTGCAAAGTAGTAACAACATGGTAAGCTGACTTTCTTCCAGAAGTGCTTTATATCATACAAGATACAGTTTTTCAACGATCAGTCTTGATCCTCAGCTGGAAACAGAGCTGGAGTTTGTGTTCATTATTGCTTCACTATAGATAAATGCCCTGAATAAGATAGTTGGGGATAAAGAAGGGGTAAATAGACCCTCCTTTCTTATTTTCTTTACCATTAAAGGATTTATTTCTGTAGGTGTTTCGTTATCAGGTTTTTCAAACTTTGGTTCGAAAATCATTTTCATCATTCTTCTCACATCCTGCTTCAAAAAATACAAAGCAGAATTTTGTTAACCGACATCTATAATGTATTTCATTTAAAAATAATAAAATGTTCTCTACATGGTGCTTATTCATTTTTTATTCATGAATGTCAATGATTCTTGAGGCTGCTGAAGTGCATTGATTTTTCTGATTTAAAATGTTTGCATGTCATAAGCTCAAAACTTCTATATTCCATGCATGATGGAATTAGTTTTTGATGGGAGGGGTGATGCTAAGGTTAACATTGTAATTTACATTGTATTCACTGAACTCAGAATGCACTCTGGGAGTTACAAAGGTTCATTTCTCCACAGGCTAAGAGATCTATTTCTAAGAGCACTCAAGTTAAATTTATCTCCAAAACAACAATATGATAGTCAGGACTCATTTTTGATGAGATTCATGACAGAAATCATGGAAAAGATATATTGCAGTCTGGCATTTTTGGTATTCTTGAAAAGTTAAAAATTTGGCATACTGAAATAATTGTTTACTAGAGGACTTCAATTCTGATCAATACAGATTAATAGGGACCTGATTTACCCTCCTTCCTGGATCAACTTCCAAAAACAAAATTTTTCAGATATTGGACATCAGGAAGATCAGACGGGTGGTATCCAGGAGGAGAGAAACAAAGTCAGCCCATTGATTCCCTGACCTTATTGCCTGGAAAAATTGCTCAGGCTGCAGAAGAGAAAGGGGAAACCTAGAGGAGCTCAGTGGATCTCCTTAATTGAGTGTACAGAGTTGGGAGTCTGAGACAAGCAAAGCAACTGAAGTTTGTGAGGAAGAGCACCAGAGAGGAGAGAAATGCACAGAAGGGGCATTCTGGAAGTCTAGGGGGATCCCTCTTGAGTCTCCATCGGAGTTTTTATCAGTGAATGTTATGAAGAAAATGTTCAAGCCTGGGGAAGTAATAACCAATATTAGCAAGAAAAAAATATTTGGCGCTCACTCAGAGCTAGGGATAAATGGATTTCCAAAGCCAGATTAAGGAAAATTTACATAATTTATGGAAATTTAGGTACAGTACTTAGAAGGTATTGCCTTAATAGTAGGGCAAATTAGCCTTATTCTATTAGAGGGTACTAGTGCTCCAGTACCATGTAATAGCTTCAAAGCAAACCTCAAGAGGTTCAAAAATTTTCCAAGTAACTTAACTGCATTCTCCAGCATCACAAAAACTAAAAAATACGGTCTCTTAAAAACACATGTGCAAAAAGTACATAATATGCATTATGTTACATTGGATTCATCTATACCTTCGAAAATGTAGAAAAATACAATCCGTAGTGAAGAGAAAAATTAATAAATAGAAACAGATCCGAAATAACATACATAAAAGAATCTATACATGTGAGCATTCCTTGCATTCAAGAAGGTAAAAAAAGTTTGAGCATATTTACTAGAATATAGAATATATAGAAAACACTCAGACCAAACTTCTAGAGATAGAAACTATCACATGTAAAATGAAAAACACAACAGATGAGATTAAGATCAGATTAGCCACTTTAAGGGGTAACACGTGGTATTCGAGGCCTAGTAATAGAAACTATCAAAAATGAAACACACAGAGAAAATAACTAAAAATAATAAACAAAGAATCAGTGAACTGAATACAGCCCCAAACACCAAACATATGTGTAAATAAAGTGCCTGGCTGAGAGGAGTAAGAGTGAGTAAAATTAAAACTACTTGAAAAATAATGGCCTAAAAACAATTACCCAAATTTGATGAAACCTATGAACCCACTGATCCAAGAATCTCAATGAACCCCAAGCAGAATAAACATAAAAAATACTGCACTGAGATATCATAATAAAATTATGTAAAAGTAGTGGCAAAGAAAAAAAATCTTCGAAACAGTCATAGAAAAAAGGCACATGTGCAGAGGTACAAAGAATGATTACAGCAGTCTTATTAGAAATAAGGCAATATTAGAGATAGTAAAGTATTATGATACTACTAAAAATACTGAAATTTAAAAAATTGGTCACCCATAATTCCATCTCCAATGCAAAAGTATTTTTAAAAACTAAGGGAAAATGAAAACTTTTTTAGATTTCCAGAAATGAAAAAGTTAATTACCACTTAACTCCATTACAAGGAAGTCATTCAAGAATAAAGAAAAATGATACCAGTTCAAAGTCTGGATTAGCAAAAAGGAATGAAGAGCAGCTAAAAATGCTAACTAGGTAGTTAGATATAAAATACATCATTTTTCTTGTTCTTTAACCTTTAAAAATATTTGATTATATAAAGAAAAACTAATAGCAATACACTGTGAAATTTGATAATATTTCTGTAAGTAAATAGTGATAAGTCAAAGATGTATCTATAAACTATAAAGCAATCACTAGCGAAGCAATATAGTTATAGTGAATGATCCCACAAAGAATGAAAGATAAATGATTTAAAAATATTTAATGCCTCCCACAATGCAGAGAGAAATAAAAAGAGCACAAAGAACATATGGGACAAGAGATACAACAAAACGCACACACACAAATAGCAGGATGGTAGATGTTTATAAACCCAATCATATCAATATTCACATTAAATGTAAATGGTCTAAACATCTCAATTAAAATTCAGAGATTTTCAGATTCCATTAAAAAGCTAGAACCAACTATATGCTGCCTACAAAAACCCACTTTAAATATAAGTACAAAAGCAGTTTTACAGAAAATAATGAGAAACATGTATCATGATAACATATAAACAAAAAATAGCCTAGAGTTATCATTAATGTCAGACACGAGGTAGATTACAAAGCAAAGAATATTACTACTGATAAAGAGTAATAGTTTACAAATGACAAAGTGATTAATTCATCTAGAGGACATGATCCTAAATAATTATGCACTTTGTAATAGAGCCTCAACTTACATGAGGGCAGAAACTGGTAGAACTAATAGGAAGAAATTATCCCACGAGTATAATTGTTTAATAAAGCAAGATGTGCAGACATCTCTTTTTCTGTCTTTTGCCTGTAAGTCAGTTCTAGCCCCGGCTCACTGGAGAGTAATTCTCAGAACTCTACGCTTGAACTCTGAGACTAATATATGGAGCTATGAGTTGTATTAGATCAGAAATGTTACCAGTGTCCTACCTCAGTAGGTTATATTATGCTGTTGTTGGATTAAAGAGATGTGATTTTTTTCCCAGAAGACCTTGTTTTTTCATGTGGAAAATGGAACTTCTCTGCAGCAATGTGGGATAGCTTCAATTCAGGCTCAGGTTTGATCCCAGCTTCCGCTCTCCTTATGGAAGAGCCAGGTCTTTGCTGTTTATGACAAGGTTTATCTGAATGCATTAATGTAACATGTAACTTTTTCATTAAAAATTAGCTTTGACTTATCTTGTTTACTTTAGTTCTCTTGATGTCTTCCCTCATTTGAAAAATAGAGGTGACTCCTGACACTAACAAGAAGTTAGAAAATGAAGGAATAGAATGGTATTTTCAAAGTCCTTGGGGAAAATGCACTGAGTAGCTGTCTGTGAACATTAAATGACATGGGAAAATTAAGAAGCGGTGTGGATTACTTTGACCCAAATAAAGTATTTTCTAAAAATAATACAGAAGATGGAGGAATAATTTTTGATTGAATGCTTAGATTTAATGTTGGTAGAATGAGTGACCCACATGACCCTTTATTTCATCGATTTGATTTTACAAGTGACAACTCGGGTTATAAAATACAAGATTCAATGTGAAATGATTATAAAGAAAAAGGGATGAGTGAACATGGGAGATCTGGAGACTGTTAATGTAAGATACATATATAGTTTTTCTCCAGTGAGGTCTTTTCTCCTCTAGTTCAATAACAGTATTCATCTTTTGTAAAGATTCTTCCAAATAGCCTTAGAAAATTCACCAGGTGTAAGGCAGTGCAGGTGCTTTGGACCTCAGGGAGTGGAAAGTGAGAAAGGAGTTACAAATAGAATGGTATGTATTATTAATGAACCACCCTGAGGCTGTCCTTAAAGACTGCGAGAAAATGCCTGTAGGTTTAAAAGACACTAACCTAAAAAAACCGTAAAAGATAAAGCCATTCTTGGCAGTACATTCTGAGTGATGATCTTATGGAATGACCTTCTCTCTTGCTTCTCACTCCTCCCCGGGCAACCAGTGCTCATGTTGACCGAATCTAACTCTATCACTCGCAATTTTCTCAGCATTTCATAGTGTTATAGCTGGAACTAGTTTATATTTTTGTCCTTCAAAATGAATTGAATGTCACTGTGTTGTTTATATTTTTTATTTAAGTTAATGAATTTCAGTAAATAAATAATTTCATACATTTGGTGAGTTATCTGAGTTCAAAAAACTAGAATCTTCAACTATTTTTAAAACTGTATGGATATAGTCTATGATTTTATTTTTATTTAAAAAAATGTTAAACCTCACCTGAGGATATGTTTATTAATTTGAAAGGGAGGAAGGGTGTTCGATTCAGGGGGGAGGCATGCAGAGAGGCAGGGTGGGGGAGAGAGAGAGAAACATTGATTGGTTGCCTCCTGTATGTACCCAGACCAGGAATCAAACCCACAATCTAGGCATGTACCCTGACTGGGAACTGAATCCAGAGCCTTTAGATGCATGGCTGAAGCTCCAACCAAATCACCACCCGGCCAGCCAGTGCAGCAAAGTCCACTATTTTCAAAACTGCATTTGATGCAGTCCACTTTTAGAAAATGAAGACAAACCAGAACATTATAGATGTCATGGTTTATAAAAGCACAATTCAAAGCCTATGTAACTATATATTTGCTAAACCACTGGTGTACAAAATGATAAAAAGAACAATGCCTTATTTACATGTATAGGTTTTAACTTCAAAAAATTGCAAGAACTTTACTTTTATTATCTCAGGTTAATCTCATAAAAAAGCACATAAGGTAGCAGCATACTATCCCACTTTACAGATCAGAACACTGGGCTCACAGAGTCCCACAGTACGGGAAGAAAAAGGCTCCTGTGCCCCATAAGACAGTGAGCCATTGTTAGAGACAGCATGCAGACCCTCATTGATAGCATTGGATTCTGAACAAATTTAATCACGAATGGAATACCCATTTTCTTTTTTTTTTTAATATTATTTATTTATTTATCTTTAGAGGGGAAGGGAAGGAGAGAGGGAGAGAAATATCAATGTATGCTTGCCTCTTGTGCATCCCCTGCTGGGAACTGGCCTGCAACCCAGGCATGTGCCCTGACTGGGAATTGAACTACGATCCTTTGTTTCGCAGGCCCGTGCTCAATCCACTGAGCTACACCAGCCAGGGCGGGACAGCCAATTTCTTAATCTTTGTTTTTGTTTACTAAAAAGTCCAAATAAAATATTTCCAATTAGCGTTATAAAAAGGATTTTCAATAATATTTAGAAATAGGTAATAAATGTGTTTTAAGAATTAAGTATTTTCATTGAGACACTTGAATATTTTTGCAATAACAATGCAAATTTTGATGCTTAATACATCTTACAAAGACCAACTTCTTCACCCCCCATTAACTCTTTTTAAAATCTGTTAAATCCCCGACACCATAAAATAAAGAATTAAAAATACATTCTTTTCTTGCATTTTCACAGAAATACTATAAGGTCAGAGTTTAAATCCCTTTCCCAACATTAAGCATCATGGCAGAGAGAAAAATATGGATCTAAACCCAGAGAAAAAGTCCCATCCAATTTCACCTTTATTTACTTTTTAGTATGTTTAGACTATATTTTTAAAATATGAGTCTTTTGAAATCATGCTCTCTATGAAACATAATTGAAAGGTGAATAATAATGAAAGCAAGTAACAATTGAAGATTCATAAAATAACTCAAAATATCTTTCTGTGAGGGGGTTAAAATGCTTCAAAAGAAGTAATAAGTGGTCATTAAAACTCTAAAAGTTTCATTGTACATTCTTTCTTTCATAGGGTAACACCAAATTACAAGAACATTAGTTTAGTATACATCTCTGCTAATCCATGTCAGTGATGCTGAAAGATTTTAATGAAGTCTCCTTAAGATATGTGACAATTTTCAATGGGCTGATTACACTTGGAAGAACATAAATCTTTGTAGAAATATTTCCCATGTTAGTTGCATCTTAGCTGGAAATATAGTGGCTGTATTTGTACATTTATACATTTTGTTGATTATTTTCTGACCTTCATGAGATATTATTTTTATAATTTCCATTGCATGAGGGCTTGAATATTATACTTTAAAAACATTTAGTCAAATGGATAACTCAAATCTTATTTTATAAATGACTAAATTTTGGTCAGAAATCCAAACTTTAGTCAAAAATCTGCTCCAAAATTTTTTTTCAATTAAATTTTATATTCCACAGTCATTTGTGGTTTCCCTAATTTATTTTGTTGATGAATGAGTGTGCAATAATGTTAAATGAAAGTCAGATGATAAATACGCTGTCTAGAAACTGATCTTGTTTTTATCAAGAATTTTTACTATAGAAGCTGTCCAAAAATTTTTAACAAGGGACTTGGATTTTGCAGTTCTGCTATGATGGTATGAGCTCCTTTTAGCTCACCTGTCTCACTGATAATGACCATAAACTGTAAATACCAAAAAAAGAGAACACCTCAATCACAAAGTATTGTACATGATACCTGAGGGTTATAAAAAATATGCAGATCACTGAATTAAGTAAAAACTTGAAGAAGATAGGAAAAAGAAAGCAGGCAAACAAAAAATAAGAGAAGGAGCAAACAGAAAACAAAACAAAACAGTGACCTAAATTCAACTATTTACATAATTACATTAAAGTTTAATGGTCTAAAAATTCCATTAAGAGGCAGAAATTTTCAAATTGCTTAAAATAGCAAGGCCCCACTATACACTACTTACAAGAAACAGAGAAATATTAAAATAAAGGTATAGGTTGAATGGGTGGTGAACACACAATACAATACACAGATGCTGTATTATAGAATCACATGCCTGAAACCTATACAATTTTATTAACCAATGTCACCCCAATAAATTTAATAAAAATAAAGACATAGGCTGAAAGTAATGGACAGAACACAAAGATACTTAAACAACAACAAAACACTATTGTATTTTATACATTGTGGTAAGACATGGGACCCAAAGTAATACAAGCTGGTAGAACTTAAATGCATATGTACGTATAGGTGTAGGGGTGTGTGTGTAATTACTTGTGCCAGATAAATTTTAAATGTATCAGTGAGATAGGGTCCTATCCCATTTCACCTTCCTAGCTCCTAGGAACAAACACACCTCAGCAAGGGAAATTTCTTAATTTCTCGTTAAGCACTTGGAGAGATTTGCCAGTGTTTACCTCCCCAAAGCCTCCACTTAACAAGACTTGGTGACTACTGGGGAGTTTCTTTGTGATAAAGAGCACCATTAACCAGGGGACACGGTGACACAGTGCAGTGTCCTTCATGAGTTCATTCTCAGTCCACACCACGTTCGCTCTGCCAGGAGCCTGTGCAGTGCCACGGGAATCTGTCCCTCTGGTGTGTGGCAGCGAGATGAACTGGCAGGGACGCTGTATGGTGAATAATGGATCAATGGCAGTCCCCTGACACAGGTTTGACAGCCATAAAATATGAGTTTTGTGATTTCCTTAACATTCCAACTTGAAGACTGACTGAGAGAATATTATTTCTAAATGCCAAGCCAACGAAAATTGTGAAGATTTTCAGTAGGTGCTTCTCTTATTAGTGTTTGAAGCCATTATAGGGAAAATGGGTCAGTGCAATTTTCCTCTTGTACTTGAAAATCTTTTCTTGCTAGTGCAAGAGAAGCCATTCAAATTCAAACCAAGTGTTTCCTCACAAAAGCTCTGTGTGTGAGACACTGCAAACTAAGCAGCACCCCCCCCCCAAAGGGTTGCATTTGAGGAGGCCAGTGTAATTCACTGCAGATAATACAGTGTTAAATCAGCAGATAGAATCAACTTGACTTTGCTTCATGAGAATTGTTTAAATTCTATATAAACCCTGTACACAGCATATGTTTTTTTTATTTCCCTCTGGTAATAATATAATTTCTGTTGCACTATAGAAAATCAGAGATAAAATGAATATGAACTTTTACATAGCGTATCCCTCTCTGAATAAACAGATTTTCAATGAGTTGTTAATATAGTACAATTCAAGTACTGTATTCAATAAACTAAGTACAAGTACAATAAAAACTCAAGGATGTGGAAAACACTGTGGTGACTGCAGGACTGTGGGAGGGGTGGGAGGAGGTGGAGGGTGGGAGGAGGTGAGGAGGGTGTGCGGGGATAAATGGTGATGGATGGAGATTTGGGGCGGTGAACACACAACACAGTGTACAGATGATGTGCTGCAGAACTGTGCACCTGAAACCTGTATAATTTTGTTAACCAGTGTCACTGCCATAAATTCAATAAAAAGGAAACAAAAATTTTGGTTTTTCATTTTGTTGTTTTACTATCATAGTGACATAGCTAGCCATAAAGCTTTATCTACAAATGCAAAGGAAAAAGAAGGTAATATGGCTAAATAATTCAGGGATAAAACTGACAGACTATCTTCCTAGTAAGAAAAAGATAAAAATGTGTTGACTTTCATTCTGTAAGAATTATTAAGATTAGAAGTTTCCATTTATCAGTGAAAGAGATGATCCAATACACTTTTCATATCCTTAGGCTACATGAGCAAGGGTACGTGCTAGGGTACCACCCCTACAAATCTTTCCAGATAGAAATTCCCCAATTGAAAATCCAGAGAGGAATTTTTTTTTTTGTGTGTGTGTGTGTAGAGGGACAAAAGATAGAGAAGAATTGTTTTAAGATGTAATATATGTTGCAGATTGAAAAATAACATTCCAAATAACTATGGTTCCAAGAAAGAAAATAATTTTAAGAAATGATTTATTTCCCTTCATAGAATAAAGAGCAGAGTTACTCACCCAGCCTCTCAATGGAATAATATCGCTGTTTGCTATCCACACGCACCGTCTCAGCGTAGGGGCTCCCAACTCCATAGCCGATGATGTAACCCCGCACCACGATGTTCGGGTTCAGGGGAGGAGTCCAACTCATGATGATGCAGTTGGTCTGGGGCCTCACATGAAGTGAGCTTGGCTGGTCAGGGACTTGGGATTCTAGAATTCAAAGGGAGGCATCATCAGCCCGTCTCGTAATGGAACATACAGCAATGTGCAGTTCCCATCTAAACAAGACCTAAAAGCGTATTCCATAGAGGCTCACGTGGTGCATCACTCATGGTCCACACTCCTTCTTGCTTCAGCACATGTGACGTTTTTCATGTTTTGACTTCTACAGAGTTTCTTAAGCACAAGAGGGTACTGAATACCTCCCATTCATCTTTATTCTAATATTTTTCTTTGGGCTTTTTCCTTCTATTTCTTCTGAGGTATTATTAATAAGGCAATAAATTGAAATAGCATTGACCAGCTTAAAACTGATTTTCCTCCCTTAAAGCACACTGGAGATTAATGCAATGTTTGAGTTATTTTCCAAAGACAGTGCTGCACACATGTTGTACCTGTCCTCAATTGGCCTGGGGACCAAGAATCTTCAGTCTATAGAACTTGAGTAATGGAAATGTGGCTGCCAGAGGCATTTAGGAAGCAAGAGGTCCTTCAATGAGGGAGATTCACTGACCAGATGAAACATGGACAAATACAGAACTGAGCAATCAACTCCTGCCAGGTTGGCATTCCTTTGTGTTTCCTCTTGCCCCTTGACCCTATATAACTGACCAAGTTCCGTAAAACCCTCCAATTAAAACTTGCACTGCCAGCACTACCACATGCTATCTTGTTCTCCCAAATCCTTAAAAAAAAAAACTTGTCCAGACGCCAGTTTGAGAAGACAGATTTCGGTGGTGCTTCTCATCTCCCACGAGTCAATTCAGCATTTAATAAATAAGCTCTTTCTTCTTTCAAAGGCTAGAGTTATAATTTTGGCACTTCGGTGTATTGGGCAGTGGGCCCTTGCTTAGTAACAAAATCAAGGCAGATATAAGAACAATAGAAAAGAAAACATAATTTCAAAAACTGTCTTTCCCAAGAATTATTTACTCTGATTTAACTAAAAATAACAATAAAGGGAAAAGGACTCATGGGCATGGACAACCATGTGGTGATTGCTGGGAGGAGAGGGGTATAAAGGGACTAAATGATAATGGAAAAAGTACAATAATGATTAAATGAAAAAGTATACACAGAAATCTCTTCTCAAGAGAAATAGTTTAGGGCCGAGATTTGCTCAGTGTGATTAGAACAGTCCCTGACCTATGGTGAAAAGTGCATTGATTAGCCCAAAAAGGAGACAGTGGCCTGGATTTAAGCCTCACAGACTTTGGAGTGCACAAATTTGGTTTAATATCAGGCTCTGTCATTTACTAGCTCTGTGTCCTCTTGACATTACTTATCTTCTCTGAGTTTGGCTTTTAATTAAGCTGGCATTCCAAATATTGATGGACACAAAGCTTGGGCTCTGGAAGAATTAAAGTCCAAAATTGCACTGTATACTCGCTAGTGGTGAGAGACCTTGTTTGCCCTCAGCCTGAGTGTCCTCACATGCAGAGTGAGGACGAGGACAGCAAAGGTCTCCTATGGTGATGAGAAAATTCCATAAAATAATGCACACAAGCACTCTCATTACAGGTAACTATTTGGGAAAGGATGCACATGCTGCCCTGCCATAAAGTTACTTTTAAGGATGTTTTGTGTTCAACATTAATACATTGGCATTCTGATTTTTTAGATCATCATTCTTCCTGATGATCCCGTCCTAAAGAACTGATGTACTTTCTGGGCACTTATCATCATCCAATTAATAAATATTTATAGGGCAATTGCTATCTTTAGAGTATAGGGTGGGTTACCATGACAATCAGGATACAGGAGAGAGGGAATATGGCATACATTAAAGCCTGCACTCTTAGGAGTTTATAATTTAATGGGAAAGGCAGACAAGCAAAAAGGCTGTCATAATTATATACTATTATAAATATTTCCATGGGTTTAATACAGGCACATGTAATCTATTCTTTAAAATCAGTGGGTATTCTGGGAATAAATTTAAGAAAGAATGTGTCCATATAAACTTTATAGTCCATTAAGTGTTTAGCATAGTTCCTGGGATTCAATAGACAGTCAAAAATATTGGTGATTTGAACTTTATTCAAACTATTTGTGTTCATTATTTCTCTTCTAACTGAAAATCCCTAATGGTGAAAAATGTCAAATGATGCAAGATAATTCGATGATTAAATGTAATATTATAATATATTTTTCTCCTTTATGAAACAGCCAAAGGAGATGCAAGCTCTACCGAAGGTATCCATCATCAACGCACACACTTCCAGCTTAAGTGATACACAGAAGCGTGTCTTTCGCCAAAGTTTTAAAAATAGCTACTATTCCAACAACTTCTCAAAAGATGCTATATTCTAAAGATGCTACACCAACACCACTTTCTAAAAGTGCTTTTTTCATCTGAAGATACCCATTTGTGAACAAAAAAGAGACAAGCTATTCTTTGTTCTGAAGAAGGCTGTGGTGCAATATGCAAAGGCGTCATCAAAAAATTATCTCAAAATATGAGTATAAATTTTAACAGCAGAAACACAATGTACACGAATGATTTCCCACTATAAACCCTAAGTAAAAATAATAAAAGAGATGAAAGGGATAGACTGATTACTTAAATAAGCCAGTCAGAGAAAGACAAACAACATATGATCTCACTTATATGTGGAATCCAGTGAACAAAACAGAAACAGAGGCATGGACACATGGAACAGACTGACGGCTGTCAGAGGGAAGGGCAGTTGGGGAGCTGGATGAAAGAAGTTGAAGGGATTAAGCAAAAAAAAAAAAAAAGAACCTTATATATACACACAAACTACATAGACGTCGACAATAGATGTGGCGATAACCAGAAAGAAAAGGGGGGTCAGTGGGGAGGAAAGAGACCGTGCTTTGGGAGATGGGCATACGAAGCAGTGTGCAGATGATGTTTTGTTGAGTTGTGCACTTGAAAGCTGTATAGTTTTGTGAGCCAATGTCATCCCACCAACTTCAATAAAAAAAAAATACTTTTTAGCTCTATTGCCACAGAGGCTCTCCCATGTCCTTCAAATATAATGGGCTCTACAAGAAATTCTGTTGAACACATTTGAAGCTTTTACAATAATTATTGAAACAGTAAGATAACCTTACATTTATAAAATGAACTAAACAGTATTCAGATTTTCTGCAATTATGACTTTTTAAAAACAATATAAAAGCTTAAAATTTTAATGACAGTATTCAAGATCTTGTAGAATAAAAGGAAAAAAAACATATTAAATGTTTTCAGAACAATAACTTCATCCATCTTTCAATAAACCATAGAATAGCTTTTCTGCAAAGTAGTTAAGTTAGCGCCCACAGAATTACATCTATTCGAGCTGTGCGTGTACCTCGGGGAGGAGTGTGCATATTAGCTATTGAAGAAGAGGGGCTGTTATGACACACAACACATCTTTATTCTCCACTCCTAAATCGTAGATCCTTACCTTGAAGCAACTTTAGCACTACAGAAAGTAAGGGTGTTAATATATAAGAACATGTGCTATCTCCACATGTAAATACTCAATGGCCTTTTACCACTCAATTAAGATCATAGGGTCAGAGAGAAGGGTGCCTTTTAAGGCAGTATTAGACCTAATACCATGAGACCTAAGCCATTCATAATACATGGCCTCATTATAAAGATAACTGTGTTAGGAGACTGTTCATAATCCGGAATAGCCCGTTTGTGCTCCCCATTCACTTCTAAATATAGACAGAAATGATAATTTTCCTTGTATCCTACATGAGTGAGATTTTTTTTCTGACATAGATGACGTGGTGGTATGTGGAAGTAGTTACTACAGGAGTGAAAGAACTATAAAACATCAACTCAGAAAATCTGCTGTGGATGCTGTGCGACAGGAATACTCTTTGGAGGCAGAAGCTGAAATCGGCTTCTCAGAAATACACGAAAGCTTTCCCAAGCACCTCTAGGACAGTGAGTGCGCATATAAAGCATAGATAAGAGCAAGGCAATTATTGAAATAATTCAAAACCAAAGAACACATTTTCCCTGAAATATCCAAATTAATGAGACCCCAAATTTCTACTGGAGTATGAAATGTTAAGATAACTAGGTCAACTGACACTCTTGATTGTTCTATGAAATTATGGATCCTTAGTTTAATTTATTTCTAAAGGACATTTATTATTCTTTGAGTGGTCATTATAGATTTCCACTGATGAGCAATGTTCATATATGACACACTAAGAAATTTATCAGATTAATCCCTGTGACTTTTCAACAATTACTGTGGATCGCCTATGTGCCAGTCATAGTATTATCATACTATAGGTATGGGGGATATAGTTTTGGGGAGGTAAGACCAAAACAAACAAATAGACAAACAAACAAGGAAATCCTGAGATCTTGGTAAGTGCCGTGCTGATGGTGTATAGCAACTGCCCCACCAAGGGAGGTATCACTGGTAGAGTCTAACGTGAATGATCATAAAGAGCCAGTCAAGCAAATATCTGGAGGGAAAGATTTATAGGCAGAGGAGACAGCTATTGCAAAACTGTTATGGCCAGAGTGAGGCTATGCTTTTAAAAAAAAGCAAACAAGGTCATAGTGCCTGGAGCATAGAGGTTAAGAAGGGAAATGAAGACAATAAAATGGGAGTTACCCAATGGGAATGTAAAGCAGAGTAGCTACTATGGAAAACAAAAAGACGGTTCTTCAAAAAATTAAAAATAGAATTACCATGTGATTTCCCCTTCTGGGTATATTCCCAAAATAACTGAAAGAAGGAATTCTAACAGGCATTTACATACCTGTGTTCATAGCATCATTATTCACAATAGCCAAAAGGTAGAAACCACTCAAGGGCCCATCAACAGATGATAAACAGACTGAGGTAGATAGGTGCAATGGAATGTTTTTTTCAGCTTTCAATGGGAAGGAAATTCTGACACATGCAACAACCTGAGTAATCCTTGAGGGCATTATGCTAAGTGAAATGAGCCAGTCACAAAGGGACAATTGTATAATTCTGGTTGTATGAGGTACTCGGAGTGGTCCAATGCCTAGAGGCAGGAAGTGGGCCGGTGATTGCTGGGGCTGGGGCAGGGATGTTATGGAGTTGTTCGATGGGTCCGTAGCTTCAGTGTTGCAGGCTGAAGAGTTCTAAAAGAGGGTGGTGGTGCTGGTGGTACAAAAGTGTGAATGCCCTTAATGCCATTGGACTGTACCCTTAAAATGGTTAAGATGGTAAATTTTACTTTGTGTGTATTTTTAAACATTTTTTAAAATTTAGGAGACCCCCAAAATGCTTTTGTACTTGTCTGGGTGGCCACTGTGGAGATGAAGTGGACGTGTTTGGGACATTCAGAAGGCATACGCACGCAACAAAGCTGTAGATTGGATGTGAGTGGTGTGGGAAAGAGGAGACACAATGATAACTCATGTATCTTTGGCTTGGACACCAGCTGGATTGCTGTACTGAGCTGAGGAAAAATAAGTGCGTACTTGGGTCATGTTAAATGTAAGATGCCTAACAGTCATACTTGTAGACATACAAGGGAAGTAGGTGGCTATGAGTATGGGGATTTGGTGAACGACCATGGTCAGATAAGTAGATGTGGAGGTCCACCAGCATACAGAGGGTATTTAAAAATAAATGTGTATGAATATAGATATAGTGTATGAAAGTAAATAAATTACAAATAAGGTCATGTTATTGCTCCACTCCAACCTTCCCCCACCCAAAGTTACCCCCATACCAGGTTCTTTACCGTGGCTTCCTTAAAAGGTCATGTATGGTCTACCCCTTCCCCCATCCCACTTAGCTGCACTTCCTGTCACTTCCCCTTTGCTTACCTCGCCCCAGCCATCCAGCGCACACTGGACACTGCTGTTACTCACACACGCCAGGTGTGCTGTGGCCTCCAGGCACTTCTGCCTGGGAAGCTGTCCCTGGAATGTGCCTTCCTCCTTGACCCCCTTCAGGTCGTGTTACTTAATTTCCATCCGCAGCCTTCCCTGGCTACTGCATGTAAAACTGCAATTCCCCCGCTTCCCGACCCCAATCTCAATATTCTAATCTCCTAATAATCTTCTCTCAGTTTTCCCCCTTAGGATTTAGTACCACTCATTCTGCCACCTTTTTTTATGAGATTATTTCATTAGTCTTCATCTCATCCTTTTCCTTCAATTCTCCAGCAGTTAGAACAGTTCCTGGCACAAAGCACAAAATATGGAAGCAAAGTTCCCATGTCCTATGAGGTTCAATACAATTGTCATAACGCCCAACTGTCATTAAATATAAAATGACCACAGTTTTCTACAACTCTCCCCAAAAGATAAGAATTTTAAGAAAAAGAGTGGAATGACAGAGAAATGAAATGCGACGAACATAGTTACTAAGGCTGTGTTCTCCTAGTGGACAAGAAGATGTGTGTCTGCCGGCTCCTGCTGATGAAATCCATGGCTGCTGTTTACCATCTGGTGTCGATGGCCGTGCCAAGCAGTGTCAGGCTTTGGTTCTTTTAACAAATACTCACATATCCATTCTCTTTTTAGTGTGCTGTATTTTATGGGCCACTCTGTTCGAGTTTTGTTCTAGTCCTTAATAGCCTATATTTCTTCACAGAGAATTACCTGAGGCAATCAACACACCCAATCTCTGTCTTTCCAGACAGGTCTCATTTATACACTGATGTGTTCATTTCTATTAGCAGGGCCCGTTCTCACCCATGGACATCAACTTCCTCAATCCACTCACCTCTATAAAGTTTGAATGTCATTTTTTAAAAACTATTGTAGTAGAAAACCACTTCCATTCACCATTGAACTCTACCTTGTATTGTTTAATTCTACTCCTCTGTCTTCTCAGTAACAACTTTTTAATATATTATTAAAATTTACATGCAGCCAAATTCACTCAGTGGTCTATAGCTCTGTGGGTTTTGACAAACCCATGATACAGGACGATTCCATCAGCCTCACAACTTTCTCTACAACCCCCTTTGCTGTCATTCCTTTCCCCAGCCCCTAGGTATTAATCTATATCATGAATTTTATGATATAATCCTGCCAGGAACATGCATGCTTTTTTGACTAATTTTATCTATTTTCAGCATTGAAGTTTTTAAAAACCATCCAGGTTTTTTGTTTTTGTGCCTAATAATAACGGCTAAAATTTATGGAGACCTATTATGCATAGGCATAATACTTAGCATTCCAATAAATGTTTTATCATTTAATATTTCACAGTTTTCTTGCTCTCAGAGGTGTTTAGTCCAGTGCTAGGTATCTGTTACCTATTATTTCACACATAGTTTGCATTCTTAGCTATTCTACACATTTTATATTGTTTATCTCACTTGATTACTTTTCTAACAAGATTTATAAATTTAACTGTATTCCATTTTTTACTTTGAATGTTTTCCTTCAGTCTGAATTGTTGTATGTCCAGTGATCTCATCATCTTAGTACTTTACTTCATTTTTGCCTACTTTTGCCTAGTATTCTCTTATCCTATCACTGCTCCTGAAGTTGGAAAAGACAGTTGATAGAAACTGAGAGGAGGGTGATGGTTGCCACGGGCGGGGCGGGAGGTCAGGGGGAGGAGAAGATGTTTGTCAGAGGACACAAACTTTCAGTTGTAAGATGAGTCCATTCTGGGGGATCTCACATATATCACATCACCTATACTTAACAAGGCTGTATTATGTACTTGAAAGTTGCTGAGAGTAGAGCTAAAATGTTCTCACCTGCACACACACAAAATAATCAGGTGAGGTGATAGATGTGTTGGCTACCCGTGGTATGATAATTATCACGCTCTACACATTGTACACAACACTGCATGTCAATTCCATCTCAACAAAGATGGAACAAATTTTAAAAGGAAACAAAATGCAGAAAGAAAAACAGACAAAAAGAAAAAAATGTAGAAATTCAAGGGGACATAGTCAGGTGGGGATATAGTCAGTGCTCTAACAAGGGAGTTTTGATAGATTTGTTCCTTTAATATCACAACAATGAATCCTAATTGTGAAAAAATGCATCTCTTAAATCTATGCCAATTAAACTGGTAGATCTGGGGGATGGGTGGGGGTGATGGAGCTCATCTGTGTCCTTTAATTCCTGATGGGGACAACTTCACTCCTAGCGGCAGCGGAGGCAGATGATTGGAATAAAGTCGTCTGCCTGGGCCCAGTGAATAACTGACATTTTCCTGAAAAGATAATTGATCGGATTCCAGGTGCTGTGAACTCTGAACCTTTACACATGAATCATGGTTTGCACTGATGATAACTCTTGGGAAAAAAAAAAGGAAAAGTGTAAGATATTCCTCAGAGACCAGACTCTTCAAGCCACACCCAAATGACAAAATAATCTTTGCTTCCCTGGTTATCTTGTGCTTAAAAAAAAAAAAAAACAATACTAAACAAACACGGGCTCCATCTGTGGAGTTCTTGATTTGACAACTACCACCGTCTGGGTTAGATGTCGGTTTTGAGAGCTTGACAATAGACGCAATGTGTCTTTCTAAGCTGGGGAATCAGAGCTTATAAATACCTGGGAGATTTGTTCTCTCAATTTATAGTTCAAGTAGACCAACTTAAAATATCATAAGATCTTGCTAGAATCTTGCCTCTTCTACCATGAATTTCATACTCAATTACCTCCAGATCTGGGCCATTTGAACAACAAACCCTATGATGAAGGAGGTATGGGGGTAGGGTCTCAGTGCTTTCCAAATGGTGTGTTTCCATGAAGTTTCAGGCTCGTTCTCCTGTCACTGGGTTAAAACCCTACTCTCTCAAAACTACAGACCTATTTGTTTACTCTTAAAAAAACATAATATCTCTAAAATCTTATGCCAAGCTGATCTCTAGAATACTTGTGTTTTCAACGAATAGCTTACAAGAGAAAAAGATAATGCACTGAAAAGCATATATGTATAATACAGAGAGCAAAGGATTTTTCTAGCTCTTCTTTATTGGTGTTTTGTTTCTTTTGACCACCAGAATGGACATCAGTGAAGAATCAAACCATGTAAATTGTATGAGTTTAATATAGCTAATACGTGGCTATGGGTGCTGACACAGTTACCTATACAGTCAATAGTAATTGAGCATCTACTCTGTGAGAAGACCATGCCAAGCATACAGAAGTTCCAGTCAAATAAAGCCTGGTCTAATAAAACTAGTTTGGTGTAAGAGAAGGAAATCTTTATTTTTCTACCAAAAGTAGTGGTAATAGTCTTAACATTTATTGAGTAATCTGCCAGTTAAAACGCCACCTTTACTTTTTTCTCAGTTATAGCAAGAAACAGTTCTGTCATCTACAATCTGTTACACTGCTCTCCTTGTCTATTTCTACGTCAGACAATACCACACTGATTTTTAAATCAGGATTTGTAGTAAGTGTTAATGTGTGTTTTACTTGTTTAAAATTTCTCGGAATTCATTCACATTGATTCTTCCATATGAAGTTCATTCTGATTAGAATTGTATTAACTTATTCATTAACTTGTAAAAGCTAACTTTATATAATGGTAAAATTCTGCACCACGGAACATATATAACTTTCTTTTATTCACATCTTACTTTATATCTTTTAATAAAATGTCATTTTCTTATAATTTGTTTACAGATTGTTAAATTTAGTCTTAGATATTATACTTTAGTTTGCTGTACACAGGGATTTCTTTCTTTGTAATGTTTGAACTAATTAACTAATTATTGCTATATAAGGATATATATATCATATTATTAAATTTTCTTATTAGTGCTAATATGCTAATAGGTTTTTAATGTATTATCTTGGAATTTCCAAATGTAATCTCAACATTTATAAAAATAACATCCCTTACATCATATAATGTTATGGTTTTTTAAGTTTTTTTTTTCTCCCTAAACTTCCATACTACTCAATAACATAGAAGAAAGCTCCCCTGGCTTGTTTGGACCTTAAAGACAATGTGTTTAGTATTTTACCCTTTAGTGTAATGTGTGCTTTTAGTTTCTTACAAAAACAATAATATTTTGAAAGCTTCCTATTATTCCCATGTTAAATAAGTTTTTTTAAAAAAATGTTAATGGCTGCCTATTTGCCTTCTTGCATCTGTTGATAATTACATGACAATACCCCTTTATACTGTATCTTCATTAGATAGCGGGATGTTAAAATGCACTGAATGTAGGCCTTGGTTTTGTAACAGGAGGGAATGCATCTATTTCCTTAATGCAGACATTTTATCATCATAAACAAGGATTAGCTTCATAAGACCAATGGTATCAGTGTTTCGTATTGCTGTCAAAGTCTGAATGTCATTTATCAACACCAGCAAGAACAATAAGCACTTGCTGAGTGTTCGATATAGAGCAGAATCGCCGTTGAGTACTATTGTGTCATTGCTAGAGTTTACTTTCACAAAGATACATCGCTCAAGAGGACGCAATGAGTGGTGCAGGATGGAAGCCTGGTTATAATGACTTCGGAGTCCACAACCGTATCTACCGAGTCTACCTAGAAAAAGTCAAGCAAATCATAAGAGGATCGAACATTTTATGAGCACATTAAAAAGTGTGCTCGGGCTAAGAAAAGGACTTGAAACTTCTTTGAACACTTATCCAAGTATAAATAATGTGTACCATTTCTTGTACAGTGGAACTTGGAGATTTTGAACCGCTTGCTCAAGTACAAGAGCACATTTTATGTTGCTTTCAAAAATCAGTTTTGGCTTTGCTTGCCACAATCCCTATATGTCTGATGAATTTTACCTGAATGAGAATGAGGGGCTTAATTCTTCAGTTTCATGATGAAATGGCTGCCGGGCCATTGCATTGGCTCCTCTCATGCCACAGGCCTATTGTGTGTTCAAACGTTACTGCACTTTTGAAAATGTGTTCATAGAAATCTTTGCCTAGTTTTCATTTGTGTAGTTTTTTTTCCTGTGTCTTAAAAAGGTATACTTTAATTTTATTTTCAACAACATCTGAAAGTCTCTCTCTTAAAAAGAGAGGTATATTCGGTTTTGTACAATTTTAGAATTTCTCCCCTCTAGAAGGATTTTCCACTTTTCCCTTCCAGTTATTTCTTATACTTTGCTATGTAAAGTTTCATTTATTTTTATTTCTCCAATGATTTAGAAAAATACATATTTTCCTTTTTAAAATGTTTTTTTAAAAGCAATTGTTGGCTGGATATACAATTTGACACGGGTTTATCTTCTATTGAATCATCAAAAGTTTTGGGCTTTAGCTTATTTTTTGCTAAAAGTTAAGTTAAAAATATCATTATAGAACTGTTGTATCTCTCATTGTGGCTCAAATTAAACTTTCATTAAATGTCCAGGATGTGAACTTCCAAATTTTTGTGACTCTCTGTAGTACTATTTTATGCTTTTTTTGACCTACTTTTTTATTTCAAGTTTAGTGCTCTTTGTTTTCATAACTTGGGGGCTCAAAATGATGCTAATATAGCACTAAAATGCAAACTGACTGGTTCATTTATTTCATACAAACTTTTATTTAGGTGCAAGTATACTTACTTATCTTTATCAATGACTCTAAGAACAACCAAAAATATTTCTTCTAGCACTGTATTAAGTTCCTATTGCTGCCATACTTGGTGGATTAAAACAACACACATTTATTGTGTTATATTCCTGGAAGTCAACACTCCAGGACCAGTCTCAGTGAGCTAAAATCAAGGTGTCAGCTGGGCCACATTCCTTCCTGAGGCTTTAGAGATGATGTGTTTTCCTGCTTCTTCCAGCTTTGTCCGGAGATTGCCCATCCTCCTTGACTCATGGCTCCGCCTTACTCCACACTCTGCTCTCTTGTCCCATTACGTTCTGTCACTCTGACTGTCCTGCCTCCCTTTCATAAAAACTTTTCTGAGTACATCAGGCCCACCTGGATAATACAGGAGAAGCCCCTCTCTCACAGTTCTTAATCACACCTGCAAAATCTCTTTTGCCATGTAAAGAAACATATTAAAGGACATGGACATTTGGGGGCCATTATGCATCCTATCATGACTCATGCAATATTTTCCTTTTCTCCCTCTCAACCTTCCTCCCTTCCTTCCCTCCCTCCCTTTTTTTCTTCTTTCTTTTTTCAACTCTTCAATTTCTTTCAAGTAGTGAAAAATTTACTTTTCTCATTTCTCATTCTTCTGCCAAGAAAATTTCCATTTTTCATAATCTAATTTTGAATGAGTATGAGAGTTTTAGTATGTAATGGTCCTTCTTTATGTATTTCTCCTCAAAACCATGTTCTCGGAAAATATCTTATATTGTGCAAGTTTCAGAACACATGAGTTTTTTCATGATTCACTTCTTAAACCAAATGAATTTGCAATAATCTCTTTCCAGTCAACAATGACCTGTACAGGCTAATAAGGTTAATTATCTATTTTCCCAGGGCAGGAAATTAGAGATTGGTCCTAGGTTCACAGTTTTTGCTACATCCCATTTGTATTTTCAGGAGTCTTTGCATTGCTAATTTTTGCTAGCTAAGCTCCTCCATTTTAGGGTAGAATTTCAAATTACAATATGATTGATATGTATAGAAATTTCTTCCTGCTCACTTCAAAATTAGAAAAGAAAATGAAAGGAGCACAAAGAGATTTCTCCCGCTCAGTTTCCTAGAGCAGAAGTTTTCAACCATTTTCATCTCATGGCACACGGAAAATAATTCTTAAAATTTGGTAGCACACCAAAAAACTGTATTTTTTGTTGACCTGACAAAAAATAGGTATAATAGGTATAATTTGATTCATTCACACTGGGTGGCTATTGCTGTGTTGGCTGCTGTCATTTTCTAATTTGACAGTCTAAGGGAAAAGAGGTCAGTGCCCTGGACTGAGTCGTCAGGTACCGCGTGTTTTGAAAGCTCTTTTGGCACACCGGTTGGCACATCACTGTTCTTAAGGATACCTCCCTGAACTTCACCACGAATGCACTCGGATCTTTATGCAAGCCATTTACATATGAACTTTGGGGAATTCTAACAATCTTGTCTTCTTTTTAAGCTAAAGTTTTGAGGCACAAAATAAATATTTTAAAACTTCCCAGCTGCTGATTATAGCAAACATGCTTTCAGGCAAACCTGAACAAACAGGGAGGTTTGTTCTATAATTAATTTAACAAAACATCCTAATTAAAGGGCAGTCCATGAGGAATAAGAGTATTTCTCTAAGTCACTGTTGATTTTCAATGGCTGAAACCATGCAGAGAATGGAAGAGGAACTACAGAAGCCTCAGGAGACAGAATTGCTTTGGGCTCTCAGTACAAACTACTGTGTCTGTTCAGGTGATGTGCAGGGCTCAGGTCACCCCCTAAGGAGTAGATCACACCCTTGAGTTCATGGGCAGACCTCAAAGCAATGAGAGAAAATGTATGCAGTGCAATGTACTCAGAGAGGGCTAACACCAGTGGCTCCCTTCCAGTGCAGATTTCTTTGGCTACAGCAAAGAATGCCTCCGATTTAGTTGGTTTTTAAAACCTCCTCCATATCCACAACTTAAGAAAAATCAAGCAAGTCTAATATCAATATTTCTGACTTTGGAATGCTTAGAATTCAAAGCTTTCCAACATTAGCCATGAGACCCTTAGAACTTATTTATATATAACTTTATGAGTTAAACATATACATGAACAAGTGTAAATGAGATGAGGCGAATATTGTCTTAAAAATCTTCTTACTACAATGTATCTATCTATACATCTCTATAGCTATCTATCTATCTATCTACCTCAAGCCATTAGGCTGAGCTTTCTTTTGGAGGTACTTGTTACCACCTCTGAAGTTGTACAGTTGTCCAAATATTATTAATTCCCATCAAGAGTTATCCCTTTTAATATTTGAATAATGCAAATATGAAAGTGAGAAAAACAGAAGAGAGGAAGAGAGACTTAAATCATTTTAGGGGAGTATCTCAGTGCAAAGAGATCATGAGTCAATGCATTGAGAAAGCTTTAGGGCCAAGTATGTTGGTCCTATTCATTTCTTACAGCAAGCAAATCACTGCTTTACAAGGCAAGTGAAATACATTTTCCCCATAATCACATAGTTAAATGCCCTGAAGTGGCTATTAGTTTTCATTATGTTTTAAGGGTGAACAATCTCAAATCATAATTCATAACAGCATTATGTGTGAGAAATATCAACTCCACTAGCTTTCTTCTATTAATTTTTATTTATGTTTTAGATGGCTACTGTGTACATTGTGGGCAAGGACAGAATAGCCTAAGCAACCATCATCCAGATGAAGAAGTGGAAGATTGAGAAAAGAGGCAATATTTGAAATGTGGTGAAACACGTTATGATAATTGACTGATAAATGAGTAACATTTGGAAGAATGAGTATGCAATTTGAACCAATGGTGGCAGAAATGATTTTCCAAAAGGCATTCTTTTAGAAGAATATCTACCATGCTTTCTCACACACCTTCCCTGTAATCCTAGTCAACCCTTTGCCCTGGAGTTTCTAGTTGAAGTACCATATTTTGCCATATATAACGCACTCCTGTGTATAGTGCGTACCCACAGTTTTGGCCCAAACTTTCAGGCAAAGCATCTTCTGTTTTAATTTTTTAATTCAATTATTTACTTATTCATATTTAGAAACAAAACTGATTATCATATCCCAGGGTATTACTTTGCATGTGGATACCATTTTTACTTTCTAGAGTTATACTTTTAACACATAAGCATAAATAAAAGAATTAAAAACATTTTCATAGACACAGAATTAGTATTAGTGTTACCCATGTATAATGTACATACTTATTTTTCCCTCAGATATTTGGGCCAGAAAGTACACAATATACATGGCAAAATATGGTATTATTTGCTTTCATGAAGTCCTTTCAACCAGTGCAGCCACTATCTTTTTATCCCTCATGAGAGCTCTTCCCTCCTCTTTCACGTCTGCACCCCCATTGCTTGGCACACTCAAAGTTCTTAATTATGTTTAATAATAACTGCATCACTTCTAAACTAAGGAAAAGGTAAGGAGGAATGCTGCAGACAGAAGTGGGGCATGATTAAGCCACTAGCAGGGAAACGTTCCAACAAATCCAATTAAGCAGCATTGTCTCCTTACTCCCGAGCATGGCACAGAGATTCTTGATCAAAACAGATGTGTGGACTGGATTATATTAAGATCATCATATGGATATGAAAAGCATGAAGTTAAGCAAAAGTTCTGTGCCATCCCAGGAGCTGTGATACTACAGCTTTGTTTCGCTGAGACTATGAGTCAGTCCAGCGAGGAGGAAGAACTCATATGTCAAGTGGAGAGCCCCATTCATCCTGGGTATTTTATGGGACCTTCAGCACCTCTGCCTCATTTATTTCTACTCCTTCCAGCAAGAGATATAGTCCCTTAGTTTGGGTAAGTGATATGACCTCATTTCTTAGAATCTGTTCCCTTGCATCACTGTCTCTCATTGCCACAGGGTCAGTTCTGGAACATTAATGTAGGCTTTGCTCTGATAACCTGAGCTGGACATTCATTGGCAAAGCCTGGCCTAGAGTTTCAGCTCCACAGTTAACTGACATGATGTGCTTAAATTTTCTTAGTTTAAGTTCCTCTTCTTTAAAAGTGAGGCTAATAATGGGTACCTCAGAAGGGTGAACGAGAAGATAAAGGACAAATCCGCAATCTTTAAAAGTTATTTATCAAGTAGAATAGAAACATAAGGCATCTGTTTATCTTATTCTGTTTTTTTATTCCTTAGATGAGACAAAGCACATCCTCATGGCTTAGGCCCAGCTATCCTGGCCTCCCTGCCCTACTACACCCACCAATGGGGCTCAATCTCAGGGTGTTTGTTCCGCCTGGAGGGCAGTTGTCTGACCTGTTCACAGGGCTGCCCCCCTCCCTCACTGCCTTAAAGTCTGTGATGTATTTTAACTAATCCGAGAGATCTTCTCAACCTCCTGTACAGGACAGTACCCCCCAACCATGTGATGTTCCCTCAACCATGCTTGATTTTTCTTCGGAGCATTTATCACTATCTCTATCTCAATACTTTGTATACTTCTTAAGAGTAGGGATTTTATTTATTGCTGTACTTCTGGTACTTAAAACAATACCTGTTTCTTCTTGTAACACAGTGTGAGTAAATAAATACATAAATTAATGTATGTGCATAAATATCCATAAATTAATGTTCCCTAAACTTCAGGGAAGGAAAGTGCAATTGTGTAGCTCCACAACTCCTCCATTTGTATTATGTAAGACAAGTTCAAGAATAAGTATATACACTTTAAAAGCTACTTCTCAAGTAAAATAGGAAAATTAGGTACTCGTGTAGCTTAACTAACATCTTCAGGGCATTTTATGGAAATAACATTTGTATAAAATGTAATATCACCTCAAATATGTCCTAACCAGGGTGGCCCATGCTTGCCTACTTCTAATACATTTTTCAAATGTTTCTGCCAGAGTAATCTCTTCAAAATCCATACATGATTAAGTCGCTATTTTAAGAAATCCATTAATGATTTGATTAAGCTAAAGCATATTATTGCTTTAATGACATTCTTAGGACAAATTTCAAAGTCCTTCATTTGGTCCTGACAGCTTCAGAGCCTGGGTATCTGACAAACCCTGTCACCTGTCATCTCTGCGTTCTGGTCTTGATGGTCTATTTTTCAGGCCCCCAACAGTGCTATGGTCTGTCTTGACTTCAAACATGTATTTACCCTGCCCTCTACTCTTCCTCTCTCAATTTCCAGTGCACACTTTGGCATAGCTGTTTCCTGCTCATCCTTCAAGTCTCAGTTTAAAGGCAGATCTTCTGTATGTCTGTTTATTTGCCTATGTATCTAGCTATCTGTCCTATGCTGATGGATAGGACACAGCTAACATTTCTCCAGGTCTGACCTACAAAACGGCACTTAGAACATTTGTCTTTCTTTGCTACATTCTAAGATCTGCAAGAAAAGGATCATGTCTTTCTTATTTATTATTATCCTCAGAGGAAAGCTTCATGCCTAATGCTTAGTAAATTTTCTACTAACATTCTTTGAATGAATGTGCTGGCACACGACAACAATCATCCTTATTGTGGGAACAGCCTTTGTTGATTGTTTTACTGCCATCATAATTATTTTGTAAAACCTAATCAGTAATTATGTTAAAATCACAAAGGAGAGCAAATTATTTAGAAAGAGAAGAGGGGAAAGATTGAGGAAGAGAAAAACGAGAAGGAAGAGTTTGGGGAAGAGGAAGAGAAGACAGTTGAAAAGAGGGACGGAAGAAGAACCTGGGGAGGGGGAGGTTAGGGGGTGAAGGGATTGAGCAAAAGAGAAAAAGGACTCACGACGATAAACCACAGGGTGGGGATTGCTGGGGACAGGCCAGAAGGATGTAAGGGGACTAAATGGTAATGGGAAAATATAATAAAGATTATATATTAAAAAAAGAAGATGAACCAGAACAGAAATAAAAATGAAGAGGGAAGGAGGAAGAGAGAAAGAGGATAGAAAAAGAAAGGGGTGTAGAATTTTTACCATCCAGTAACTTGGATACTTTCAGGTCAAATAATGAGTAAAAAGGGAATTTCATTGTCAGATACTTAGGCAGTCATCTTGCCCATCACATTTTCAATACATATGTATTCATTCTTTCAGCCATTTTTCTTGGTCCCAGTTTTCATCACCTAACTTTAAGTTTACAGATCATACGTTTTTTTTATCACGTACCTCTCATTTTCATGAGTTTCTGTCTCTTTTATTTGCAAGTCTAAATCTCTATGGCATATTTCTGTTTTATTACTTAGATTTTCTTCTGTTCTTTCCATTAGCCCTTTCTTTTGACTTTTGTTTTTCATTTAGTTGTGATATTTTTATTTCATAAAACATTTTTCATTTGCTAATTTTGAAAAATTTACTTAATTTATTAATATATGACTGTTCTATAAATCTCAATGACTATCAATTAAGCATGTAAGGCAGACTGACCTTTATATAAAAATAATAAAGCCCTAGCAGGTAGCTCAGTTGTTTAGAGCATTGTCCCATATGCCAAGGTTGCAAGTTTGATCCCTAGTCAGGATACATACAATAAATAATCAACAAATGAATACATCAGAAAGTGGAACAAAACAGTCAATGTGTTCCTGTGTCTCTCTAAAATCAATAAATAAAAAATTTAAAAATTAGATATTAATAATCATAACATAAACAAATCAAAACTACAAATTTCTGTTTTGCAGAAGCATCATTAAAAAGCAAAATAAACTATGCAAAGGAAGTATATTTCATAATTGTTATCAGAAATTATAGCAGTTCCTATGACAGAAATGTTTAAGGTCAATTATTCAAAATAAAATCAATAGAAAAATATAATTTCAAATTATCTTGAAAAAAAGTAATGTATGAGGACTATAATTAATGCATAATTAATTTATATTTACAGGGTATTGTTGAAGACCCATACTCATTAAGGGGTTTTTGGTTTTGTTTTGCATCTAAAGATATCAGAAAAATAAGTATCATCGAAGATGAAGTTCATCCACGTTTTTTAAGGGAGGCTTTGAAGCTGAAGAAGCAAATAAGATAGAAGTCAGAGTGATAATGATTGAAGAAAGGGCTCACCATCTAGATCATTCTCTGGGGTCTCCGCTGTGTACCAGTTGGAAGGTGGTCCAGTGCCATTGACTGTCATGGCAGACACTTGAAAACTGTACTGACTTCCTTTCTCCAGTCCTATGAAAGAGTTTTCCACAAAGAAAAAAATATTGAATAACAGTATTTTTAGCTCAAGTTACAAAAGTTTTACTTACATTTTAATAACAGTAGACATGCTTTATGTTGTTTGTGATTGTTGTGGTAATTATTGCTATTTTGGCCAAAAGGTCAGACATATTACAGCAAAAAATCAAATGATTTTTCATATATTCTCATTTATTTTTCTCCAGTTTATAAACATGCATCCCTGAAAATAGCCTCAGGGCAGATGCAGAACATAAAATATGAACGATGAAGAAATAATCAGAAATAGCAACTTTCATTTTTCCTCACAGTCTGGAAGAGGCCTGCCTATAAATCAAGAACCGTCAATCTAAAAATTTATGTCTTCATCACCCATTCAAGGTCAGTGATTATGTTTTCTTTGGGCCAAGAAAAAGAAACCAAAGCTACTGCACTTCGGCAGAAAAGAATACTTGGGATTTTGTTTCTCAAAACTATCACAAGGCGTACTGTGTTTTGCATTGTTTCCACAGAGTGTGGCGCAAGTCTATCTCTGTGATAATTTGGACATATGATATTGTGCACTGCAGGCTTAGTTCAGAGTGCACAGAGAGTACAGGTAGATCACAGGGGCCCTGTGCTTCATTAGTGCGATACACGTACATTTCTAATATAAATAAATTTCCTTTTAGCTAAATTGCAAAGTAGCTCATTGACATGACCAATTACTGTAAAACAAATGACACTTGTCAAAAGACCATGTGACTTTGTTGAGATGTTGAGGACTCAACCGAGATGGACAAGGTCTTAAACCTCAAGGTGTTGAGCTACCCTGATAAAGATAAAAATATAATCCCTCTTCGTTTTTTCTGAAATGGCACATTTGGTGCCAAGGAAAATTCATAAAGAAAATAAATTACTGAAGAAATGATGCTTATATCATGTATAACATTATATATTTGTAGTTTTTTGCATAGGAGGATAAGCCCTGGTAAAAGGTGAAAGATTTATATGATCTGAAGAGAAAGCAGAGTATAGAATAAGCCTTCGTATTGAGGAGAATTATAATTTACTACTAAGAGGAGGTACTCCTTTAAGTGATGGAGAATGGACTTCTTTTTTTTTTTTTTAAGACTTTATTTATTTATCTTTAGAGGGGAAGGGAAGGAGAGAGGGAGAGAAATATCAATGTATGGTTGCCTCTCATGCATCCCCTGCTGGGAACTGGCCTGCAACCCAGGCATGTGCCCTGACTGGGAATCGAACCGTGGTAGTTTTGTTCACAGGCCCACACTCAATCCACTGAGCTACACCAGCCAGGGCTAGAATGGACTTCTTATTGTCAAGGGGCAATTGCCTTCCATAAGTCATACTATTAGAGAAGACAGCTTGATTAACTCATCCACACAATGTATCTATAGCACAAAATGTTGTCCTCTTCAGGGCTTCTGATTTTATAAAATAGACTGAAGCTCCATGAAGACATGGCATCAGAATGGTGTCGACGCAGTTGCTGTTTTTGCTTCTGTTGATGTTTTCATTGTATAACCACAGAGTCCAGTACAGTGCTTGACACATGGAAGGCACACTCATAAAACAACTGTTGAAAGATCCACTAGCAAAGTGTTACACACAAAGAAATTACTATGATCTACTACAATATCCGACATCATCAGCAAGGCAGCAAACACATACTTTTGAATATAAGGTCTCTGTCATGCCTCATACAGGCCTACGTTCACTTTGATTTGTCTTTTGGTTAAGATGGCATTCATCTGCTGTTCTTTAATATTTAAACCCTTTCATAAGCATTTGTTGATACTGTGGTAGAGGGATCACAGAGGTCTTCCAAGAAATTAAAAAGCTAACTGGGAGAAAACTTTGGGAAGAAGTATCTACCTCTTCACTGCAGCTCGTGCCCTTCATAGTGGTCTTATCCAAATTGTTCTCATCCGTCAAGAGTATTCTCTATTACATTAAGTATAAATTTAACTTTATTTTTTTTTGGAACAGACGAACACTTGTGTCAATACCATCTCCAACTGCTGATTTGAACAATCGTCTGTGATGGTTGGTTTTATGTGTCAACTAGTCTCGGCTACAGTCCCCAGTTGTTCAAACACTCTATTGTGAAGGTATTTTGCAGATGTGACTGAGATCCATACACAGTTTTAAGTAAGGGGTATTATCCTGCATAATCACAGTGGACCAGATGCAATCAGGTGAAAGGCCTTAGGGGGAGAGGCGAGGCTTTCCTGAAGAAAAGTTTTTACTTACAGACAGCACCTTCAGCCCAAGAACTCCAGCCTGCCTTTCCTGCCTGTGGAATTTGGAAGTGCCGAGCGAGCAATCACAACCACTCAAGCCAATTTCTTAAACTAAATCTCTTAAAGTGTATCTGTTATAGTTCTGTTTCTCAGGTTGAACCCTGACTAAACCCTATCATCTTCTTACACACAATATTTTGACATACAAAGTTTTGAGCCCTGGCCAGGTGGCTCATTTGATTGGAAAGCCATCCCGTGCACTGAAACGTTGCTGGTTCAATCTCTGGTCAGGGCACATATGGGAGACAACTGATCGATGTTTCTCACATCGATGTTTGTTCTCTCTTTCTTTTTCTCTCTCTCCCTCTTTCTCTCTTTCTCTAAAATCAATAAACCAGAGTGGTGGTGCGTTACCTCATGTTCATTTGGAGTTCTGTCACATAAAATTTAGATGAATAAAAATGTAGGATGAAATAATTTATTTTTGAATAAAGTTTATCAGAACACACAACTCAAAATACTGTTCTTGAGAGAAAAAAATAATACAAGGTGTCTGTGGTGAGTTGAATAGTGCCCCCCTAAAACTCATGTATACATCAGAAAATGACCTTCCTTGGAAAGAGGGTCCTGCAGAGATAGTAAGTTCAAGATTTCCAGATGAAATCATCCTGGATTTATGATGGGGTCTGTATCCAATGAAGGAGAGAGGACACAGAGATACACAGAGGTAAGCCAAGATGGAGGCAAAGATTTCAGCAATGCACCTACAAGCCAAGGAATGGCAAGGATTGCCAGCAGCGACCAGAGGTTAGGACACAGGCATGGGATGGATTCTCTCTCGGAGCCTCCAGAAAGGACCAGCCCTGTTTGGTTTTGGGTTTATGACTTCCTGAACTGAAAGAGTAAATAAATCTCTGCTATGTTAAGCCACCACATTAGTGGTAATTTGTTATGGCAGCCCTAGGACTAATGTAGTGTCTTTGAAAGTGAAAAGGCTAGTAATTGCTGCCTTATATAACTGTTTTTTAAACTGATTATACCTTCTATAGAGATAAAATCCTTTAAGTGTGTCTATTTAGGGAGTCAGAACCTTGATCTGATAACTGCACTGGATAGGATAAATTTCATTTGCCAAAAAAATTGCACAAATACTAAACAATTCACACCAGTGAGTTCTTTTGGTCATGTGGCTACTATTCCACATTGATTTTCTGGACCACTCACTTCTTAGCTGTTCAGTGTATACACAGTAGCTTTAGTGGTAGGAAATCTTCAATTTTTGTAATCAAAGTTGTAAAAATTATAATATGACACTAGAGTCTTGACTTGTTTTTTATTTTATATGTATGCTCATAAATACATATTTTATTGTTACAAAAGTTAGCAACAATCACTATTAATATTTTGGCATATATTATTCTAAATATTTTATAATGATTTTATATTTTGGGGTTTATAAATATGAGCTTGTATACTAATACTAACTTAAAACTGAGTTACTTAATATATCTTAAATATTTAACATATAATTTAGTATTCTTATATTACATAATTTTATTAGATGTATAATGTTCCATGTTGTGGTTACATCTGAAATTTCTAGGTAACTGCCTATAATTGGATTCTTAGGGTATTTTAAATTATTTGTTATTAAAGTGACAGTGCAACGAGTTAAACACGTTTAGAGTTAAAAACTTTGCAAACATTTTATGGCTGTAGCATTGTAATAAACTCCTAGAAGTGGAACCTGGATCATATATTTATTCTTCATAAATACACACACACATGTACATATGCACATCTATCTATAACATATGCACATGGTTTCCAGAAATATTCTAGAAGTTTTCTGTCCCACAAGCTGTATAGAAAAGTTTGTATTTTTTTCATATGCTTTCCAGAACAAGGTATCATCATTCATTTTTATCTTTATTATTTTAATCAAAGAAAAATGCTAACTCAGTTTTGTTTTAGTTTGTATTTCTCTACTAAAAAGATGAAACATTTTATCATGGTTATTTACTATTTATAGCTCTGTAAATTGCCTATCCATTCCTTATTTTTTTATTGGAATCCTCATCCTTTAATTAATTACTTTATAAAAAAGAAATTTTATTTTATCTTTTTTTTTCATTTGAGAAAGAAAGACTGATTAAAAAATGTCTCAGGGCTTCATGTGCCCATATCTACTAAAATATGAGGCTTTGATTACATTATACTTAGAGTCTTTCATTCTAGACTAATATAAATCTTAGGAATTATACTACAATTTTTCAGGGAGATTTTTAAATTTTGGTGATTTTCAAAGTAAACTACACGTTGTATTAAGTATTACAAAGAACACATACCTCGTTAAACTTTAATTATTTTTACCTTCTTTCCATAATTTCATTAGGGAAAAGGTATAAGATCTTGTCTTTTGTTAAGCTTTTTCAAAGTTATGGTAGAGTATGCCTCCTATGCCTCCTTCCACAGAGCCACAAAGCCTGCAAGCTAGTGCCATATCTGAGACTCCATTAACCTGCCTAACATGTTTGACCTGCCTTGGAGATCCCCAGAGATTCTACCCCACCCCACTTATGGAGCCACCCAAGCTGTTTTTCCATATGAATTGCTGGTCTTGGCTCATGCTTCACAACTTCCTAAGTCCTCTCAAACAAGCAATAGCTGGCCTCAGTGAGCCCCTAGCCCGGCACTAGCAGCAGCTGGCCACGATTCACAGCTTGGCTTCTCCTAGGAATCCCCAAGCCCACCACAAGTAGCATCCATCTCAGATTGTTTCATAGCTTAGGCAGGGTGGCTCCAGGCAAAACACTGGTGGGGGCTGACCTAGACCTGAACCACCTAGGAAACTCCAGGGCCAGCATACCCAGTGGACAGCTACAGATCACATCAGAGCACCACCACCCTGCCCTTGCACAGCTGATCCTCCATGGAGGGTGGAGGGTGGTGGTAAGTGGTCACAGCCAATTCTTGCAGCTGACTGGCCTCCCATTGATCTGCCAACAGCAACCAAGGCTCAACTACAAGAGGAGGGTGTACTCAGCCCACACAGAGGGCCAACCTTGACTACCCAGCTTGGTGGTAGGGAAAGCTATGCCACTGGACCCTACAAGACAGCTATTACATTAGGTAACACTACCAAGACAGAGTCAAAGTAACTCTACCTAATACATAGAAACAAACATAGGGAGGCTGCTAAAACAAGTAGACAAAGAAACACGTCCCAGATGAAAGAACAGATTAGAAGTCCAGAAAATGAGCTAAATGAAATGGAGATAAGCAATCTATGAAATGCAGAGTTCAAAACACTGGTTATAAGAATGATCAAGGAACTTAGTGAGGACCTCAGCAGAGTAATAAAGATATAGTCAGAAATGAAGGATATACTAATTGAAATAAAGAACAATTTATAGGGAAACAATAGTAGAGTGGATGGAGCCAACAGTCAAATTAATGATTTGGAACATAAGAATACAAATAACAACCAAATAGAACAGCAAGAAGAAAAAAGAATCCAAAAAAATGAGGGTAGTATCAGCAGCCTCTGGGACAACTTCAAGAGGTCCAACATTTGCATCATAGGGGTGCCAGAATGAAAAGGCAAAGACCAAGAAATTAAAAATCTATTTGAAAAAATAATGAGAAAAACTTTCCTAATTCGGTGAAGGAAATAGACATGTAAGTCCAGGAAGCACAGAGAATCCCAATTATGATGGATGCAAAAGGGCCATCCCAAGAGAGAATCTTAAAAGCAGCAAGAGAAAAGCAGTTAGCTACCTCCAGGAGACTTCTAGCTGATTTCTCAAAAGAAAAGTTGCAGGATAGAAGAGATTAGCAAGAAATATTCAGTCATGAAAAGCAGGGACCTACAGCCAAGATTGCTCTACCCAGCAAAGCTATCTTTTATAATCAAAGGGCAGAGAGAGAGCTTCCCAGACAAGAGAAAACTAAAGGAGTTCGTCATCACCAAACCATTATTATATGAAATGTTAAAGGAACTTATTTAAGAAAAAGAAGATCAAATCTATGAACAATATAAGCACAAAAATACATATCTATAAAAATTGAGCCTAAAAATAAACTAAACAAACAAGAAGAACAGAGACAGAATAATGGATACAGGGAGCATTTTGATGGTTGCCATGTGGGAGGGGAGTATGGGGGAATAGGTGAGGAGGTAAGAGGATTAAGAAGTACAAATAGGTTGTTATAGAGCAGCCATGGGGATGTAAAATATAGTATAGGAAATGGAGTGGCCAAATGACATGAACAATGTTGAGGGATTGCCTGGGAGAGTGGGGGTTGCTGGGTGGAGGGGTGCAAAATGGTAAAAATCAGGGCAACTCTAAGAGCATAATCAATAAAATATAATTAAGAAAAATAAAGGTATGGTAGAGTACCATGACTTTTGCTTAGATTCAACAATACCTGCCTAGGAGATTTTGCCCAGATATAAAACAAATAATGTACCTTTTGACAATCTGCCTTGAAAGCACTCTCACCATTATGGAAAAATTTTATAGGCATAAAAGGCAAAAACTTGAGGGGAAAAAAACAGATTTCTATCAAGTCTCAGGCAGAAAACTAGCTTAATGTGTGTGTGTGTGTGTGTATGTGTGCTGTGACTGTGCATTATGATTTCACATGCAAAGTTACTGATTACTTACTGTAGAGAAAAGAACAAAAAAGGGGCTACTTCCTTTTCTTCTCATATGTGATAATAGTTTGCTTCATGGGTTTTAGTGTGGATATTGTCCTGGACACTGTTCATGTGCCATCCCAGGTTTGCTCAACTTTGTCCATTGATCCTGGTCATGAGCCACTGCTGTCTGCTTTGTTCTCAAGCCCCTGGCACCAGTTTATGCTTTTTTTAGGGCTATGAAGCCCTGAGTAAGGCTGTCACCCTAGACCAAGCCACCATCACACATGTGCTCATTGACAAGGAGAGAATTCCACATTTGCACACACAGTGGAAGCTCTGGCATGCCAGGGAGCTCTCTGCAGGTACAAAATCCAACCTCTCAGGGGATTCTGAGTAATGATAAAAAGGAGAGAAACGGCTCACACTTCTTATCTAGGCATTGACTGAGACATATAGCCTCTCAAGGGACATCACATGAGGTTAAGTAGGCTCTGTATTTGTTCTAAACTGTGGTCAGCTCAATAATATGTGGCCACAATCTGACCTCTTTTCTTTCCTGGCATGAAAACTGGATTCCGCTTTCATAGAGAAGTTCGATGTACTATGAGTTCCACCAATATTGCTATAAAAGCAAATTTGCTTTCATATTCACAAAACATTGAACACTCTGTTTATTTCCCAAGCTACCCTTCTTCCCATTCTCCATCATCACCATCATCCCCCCTGGAGATCGGGGGAGGTAAGACCAGAATGGCTTAAGCATGAAACCATTCACTTAGATGACTTTTAAGAGTTACTAGTTTACAATTTAAAAGTTATTTGACCACAGGAGCTATGTTGACTCAGCAATGCTGAGAAACTAATAAGGATTAAAAAAATCTATGATGCATTTATTAAGGTAATGATCCAGAGACGAAATATATAGTGAAAGCATTATAGAAAATATCATGTTCAAAATATAACAGGTATTCTTGTTCAGACCAATAAATGTCACCTGTCAGGAGATAAAAAGAATGCTCCCTTGAAGTGAGAATGTATTTTATTCCTAAAGCATTTAGTTCACCAAAAATGCACACGGCTCCACCATGTGCACACTGACCTGTGAACAGGTACCAGAGGTTGTTTGGCTCCAGTGTTTCCATCTCTCCCCTGCGGGTTGTCTTTCTGTGTCGAATTTTGTAGCCAGTAATAAATCCATTCTGTGTTCCTGATGGAGGAGGCAGCCAGCTTACTTTGATGCTCTGTAAAGTAAGAGGTGTAAATTAACACATCAGAGAAAGGATGAAGAACGGGACCGAGTAAAAGAATGACTGAAACCCAAGTGGAAAGCAGAGAGGCAAGAAGTGATAGGGATTTCCCTTTCGAACCAAATGCAATTCATGTTACAGTTTGGCAGTATTCCTAGTCATCTAATTTGGACAAAAATACACAATTCATTTGGTTGGCTAAATTCTTTAGGGGATAAACTAATATAATGATATAAAATAATGACATAATGAATAAAGTAATGATATGTTGTCCCTGGCTGCCAAAGAACCAACAGCCTTGAATACACACAGACTCACTCAACCCCTACTACTCCCCCATGTGCACATGTGTAACATGTTCTTTGCTTTCAAGTTTTGTTTTATAAAAGAAAACAAGATTTGTGACTATTTACACCTTCTAGTTATCTTCCACTACTCATTTTTATTTTTCAGTGCTTCAAGGTAGTCACAGCAGATATCATCACCACAAGAACAATTTTCCAAAGGAGGAAACTGAGGCACAGAGTCAAGTGAATGGCCAGAAGTCACTAGAACACTGTCCAGCTGTTGAGTCTAATGTTCTTTTTATTATTTAATACTATAATAAATAATCATAGAGTGTCTACTTGGCCATTATACTCACCTAAATTCTCGTACAAAATATTCTTGAAAGGAATAAAACTGAATTTAAGTAATTAGATTTTATTATATCCAGTAGGCCTTCCCCTAAGTAGCTTTTTGGCAAATCAAAAAGGCATCATTTCCCAAGGACCACAAGCTTGTTTTTTAAGAAGTCAAAATTGCAGGGCAAGCAGGGTGGAAGGGTTTTCAGAAATAACTATAAAGGACACATGGACAAAACCAAGGGGTGGGGAGTGGAGGCAGGGGAGGGAGGTGGAGGTGGTTGGGGTGGGGGATAGTGTTGACGGGTAAATGCAGACAACTGCAGTTGAACAACAATAAAATAATTAAAAAATAAACAGAAGTCAAAATTAATTTCAAATACAAAATAAAAATATGTATGAATATATTAAATCTTAGATGAAGAGGCAAATCTATGGTTTCTAATTAATCCTTTGCTATGGCCTCACTGAGTGAGTGCCCATTTGTCTTATAAGTGACCCAAATTTCAATGCACGTACTTAAAAAGGGAGAATAGCTGTGCTTAGTACATCTACCAAATGACTATAACCACTTTATAAGCTGAAGAACTTAATTATACTAATGATTACATGAAAAATATTTAGTTTTGACATAAAATTTTTTATTTATCGTATTTTGGGATTTCCAGTGATTACATAAATTATTCCCACATAGCCAATTCCTTAATATCAGTGACTACAGCAATTAATTAAAAAATCATTTATACACCTACATGCCAGTAGGTTAACCCTTTTGGTGGTTATCATTCATCTTTGGAAGTGATTCTATCATGTATTCATCCTCATAGGTGGGTAGCAGCTAAATTCATTAGCATCTTTTATGCTTTTGCACTGATTTCAAGCAAACACCAGCAGATGGCAAAAACCCTGGTGCTCACATTCTGTCTGTGTAACTTCTTCGGCAGATGATGTGGCAGGATATCCCACATTACATTCTTTTTGGAAGTTGAACGAAAGTGTCCAGCTACTGTTTGTTATTTAATGGTCTAATGTATTTCTTTCCTGTGTAAGGTCTGTTCTGCTCAGTAACTCAGACTCATTGCCTGTCCCCTCACCAATCCACCGAAAGCTGTCACTGTGATGGGTACGTTCTTATAATAGGACCTAGTCTTCATGGGAAGGCTGGGTAATGATTTTTATTAAAAGTACTTTAACATATGACCTTTGACTTTTGAAAAATCAATTCTAGTAGCTATGACTTGACTTTTGGCCTTTTTATTACTTGAGAAGGAGAAATCAATTCTTTTCACTGTTGCAGTGAATCAAGGAATAATTTCACTTTCTTTTTTTCAGATTTGGAAAAAAAGAAAAACTATAAAACAGCTTCCCCAAGTTCCTCCATCCCCATTTTGATTACCATTAAAAAATAAATTAGTGTACAAATAGCATGGTGGAGAGCGGCCAGGTTTACTGATTTGAAAGAAAGAGTCTCATTGGCTTTTATTTCCTAATGGTCTGACGTAGCCCCATCCAATTTGGTGATGTGGTATTATCCTTTCCATGGCCCCCATTAATTTATCCCTTTATCTTCCCTTTACTCTAGGTGGATATGAATAGTAAGTAAGAAAACAGAAAAAAACAACCCCTGAAAAGCTCAATGACTCAACCTTTTTCAGAAACCACATTTCCCAACCTTCTATTTTTAATTCCACATAACCAATTGCACGCTGACATTTTTCTTATTCTCTTTAGAGTAAACTGCAGGGGAAGACAAACTCCTCTCAAAACACATTCAGCTTCTTTAGTAAAGATCCTTTACAAAAATTCTAAGTGGTTTTATCTGGATAGCATTCCCACAGGACAGAATTTTGCAGAGCATCATTTCAAGGAAGGTGCTAGTAGCAAAGAAGAATGCCTTGGTTGAAACATAGCAGGAATCTAAGGATCTTGAAACAAAAATGGAAATCAATTCTCCACTCTGCCCCTTCTTTCTGCTCTGAATTTCTGGTGACTTGTTGAATCAAATATGTTTCTGTGAGGCCCTAGGGGTTTTTATTAAAGAGTGCCCATCAGCACTTCAAAGAACCTTTTTATTGTATCCCCCATCTGTCCCCTTATTTACCTTCCCTCTGCCAGTGCCCTGATTCAGACCTTAATTAATCATTGTTCAAGATATCGCCATACCTAATTGATTCCCATGCCTCCAGTGTCTAACTGCTCACACCCATATCAGCCTTCTTCCTAACGAGTAAATGAGCCACTTAAGCTCTCTGAGCCCACGTTTTCTCATCTGCAATATGAGCTAATAGGAGTGTCTACCTACCTCAAAGGACTGTGGTGTGGATCGAAAGAGACAGTGGGAACATGCTTGCACATTTCATCAGAGAGCTGGTGCATAATCATTATGCAATAAATTATAAATACTTCAAGAAAGAAAGGGAAGAAAGGGAAATGAAAGGGGTGAAGGTGAGAAATCAAGAGATTAGGAGATGGGGCGTGGGGAGCGGGTGAGTAAAGAAAGGCAAAAATGAACATGGGTAGGAAAGAAGTAAGCAAAGCCATTTACAGTAACAATGCTCAGAATATGGACCTAGTTATTTGTGTACTGACTTTGGTTTTCCTCTGTATATAAAAGGAACACTGAGAGAGCTCTGCTACCTAGCAACATGTTTAAAATGCCATTTCTTCCATAAATATTTATTGACCAATTTACTCTGTAGAATACTATTCACATTTCTTACTGCAGCCAATAGAACCTTCAGGCACAGGTGGTAAAAAAGAGACCAAGGGGTAAGGTGGAGATGAGAAAAATGCAAAGAAGAGAAGAGATGTAATATATATTTTTGGAAGTAGACTTGATAGGACTTGGTGATTTATCAAATGTCAAGTGTAAAGGAGGAAAGTCATTAAGAATGACTCCTAAGGTTTCTGGCATTAGCAAATCAGTAGACGATAGTGCATTTACTGGGATGAAGCAATCTGAAAAGTAAACTTTCAGAAAATAGTTCATTGGACCTGCTGGCAGCGTCAATAAGTGACAACTCATGGAAGATATTGAAACAAAGGCTATCCATATTGATAATACTCTAGTTAGTGCCAGAAAGGGCATTTTCAATTCTATCATTTAGAATAAATAGTAATATCAAAATTATACAATACTAGCACAATAGTTAACCTTTGACATTTACTCATCTAAACACTTGGTAAATATTTCTATTGATCATCTGAAATCTAATTGAATTTTAAATTGGAATAGGAATTAACTTACTAATAAAATAGTACTTTAAACTCTGTTATGTTTATAACTTTGAGAACAATTTCCAAAAACTGTTTTGCTTTGTTGTAAACCTATACATTGGATGATACCAACCAGTATGGATTTGATAAAATGTCAGTAAGATATTATAAAGATCTCTATTTTTCCTTGAATTATATATTATTCTTGAGGACTTGGCAGGTTTTTACTTCACTATCATAAATATGCAATCTGCTGTGATAAGTGAAATTAGAAATTTGGGTAGCATACTAAAATTGGCATTCTTGAGTTCATGTAGGCAACTGCTATTCAAAATGACCTAAAGCCATGTTAGCAAATACTTTGTAGAACACATTTCCAGGCTGAAGTCTGCTAGTAACACATAAATTTTGAGTTAAATATATATGCAATTGTAAAAATATGGTTATATATAAATTGAGTTATGTTTAATATTAAATAAAATTGAATAAAACTTCCTTAAATTGGGGCAAGAAATGCTGCTTTGTTTTTCAAAAAATGAAAGCTAATCTGTTGTAATCTTATTTAATGGCTTTGAAATAATACAAACATTTCTTCACCAATAGGTTTGTTTAGTTTAAACAAACTAAAAATAGTCTTCCAAAATAAAAATAGTCTTCCCTTTGTCCCTGCCTTGCTGGCCTACTGCTCTTCACAGCTAGTGCTAGCTGGACTCCTTGCAGAAATTGAGTGTGACTTGACTTACTCTGGAAAAATCCTGCCCTGGTTATTAATAAGCCAAGCCACCCTGGGACAATTTCTCAGGTGGCTCGACTTCAAATCAAATACTGCAAATCCACTTTGAGTTGGGTCCCAGTTTTAGTACCTGGGTTTCTCTGGTAGAGACACCAGTGTGTGTCTTTATGAATGTTCTTTTGCGATGCTACTCTGCCTGGTTCATTAAAGACTTCTAAGACATCCAAGGCCAAGTCCTCCTGCAGGTAGTCCATGAGTCTGTCAGAGCCTGCCTGACTTCCCCCAACAAGATTTACCTGCCTCTCTGAATCTCTAGGCATATTATCTGCTTTCATACTCTGAACTGCCCAAAACTACTGGCCTTCTGAATCACCTGTCAGAGCTCTTTCTGACACCTTTCACGAGGCACAGCTACCATCTACCAGTTTCTGTGCATACTGTGATCAGATTTACTGAAGGAACCTAATCACCGTACTTACTCCTGGATTTGGGGGCACAACCCCTGTGACACGGGCTCAGAATGCCACAGTCATTCACTGTAGATCTATCGTTTCCAGGGATATGCAATGAGCACATATCAGATTTATTTTTTAAATTCACACACAGTGAGAAATGCCATCTAGTATATGCTCCATTTCCTACCTGGTCCATTCGTATATGTCTTAGCTAAGTTAAACTAGGCTACAACTAAATTGATGCTGGGAAATTGACATGCTACCATTTTGCTCCTTGAATCAAATTCTGAGAGCTCAACCTTGGCAATTCCAAAGTCAGAAAGGGGAAGCTAATAACTTAACCTAACCCACTTTATTTTAGCAGCACAGAGGCCTTGAACCAGTAAGCGAAGGTCAACTATGTTTCCAAATATTCACTGTGAGGTTCCCAATCTATCATTGTGTGTGGAGACAAAGGGCACCATGGGTATACTGACAATTTGGTACTCTGGTAGGCTGGTATTTCGTGCAGTTTCAATATAACATTTTACTTATATTTCTTGGGTTGTTATATAAAGATGAAGTTCAGAATTCTATTAGGAAAAAAGTGGAATAGTTGAGCATGGCCTGTAGAATCTTCTTTTGTGATACAGCTAATTCAATTCTGGCCCCAAACTTGCATGCCCATTCCATACAATACACACTAGATGTCTTTTAAGAATTTTAACTGCAAATGTTAAATAAAGTTCAAATCCTAGGCACAGGGGCATGGACATATACTAAGATCTCCTTAATTCTTATAGTTATGCGCTTAGAAAATTTTATTAGATGTTCTGTCTAGTGTGCAGTTTCAAATTGTTGTTTAGAGAGAGAATAGTGTCCTGCATATAAAAGATATTCTGTAAGTAGAATAACATGGATTACAGGAAGCCTGATCTTTCACTCTCAGCTTTTCTTTAATTTGTTAAGTGATGTTAGGAATCATTGACCTAATGGCATCAACTGTAGGTCTCACTATCATTCCCCTCTCCCATCCATTCGTGTAGAGGTGATGAATGAGAAAAAACGTAGAAACTTCAAAACACTGTGGAAGACAAAGTTCTACTCTTCGGTTATTTTGTAATTGTTATTATTATTAGTAGTAGTGGTATGCACATCTGCTTTAAAGTGCAGAAAAGGGAACTGAACGGTGAAGCAATTTTTACACAGAATTGAGTCATGAGGTCACTTTGGCCTTATGTGATTGGACACTGAAGACATACAAATAAATGAATGGATGATTATTCAGTGAGAATGAATTATCTTTGTAAACACCTCATTAGATCACAAAAACTAAATTACACTGTCTTGGAAAATAACTTTCTTTGCCACTCAAAAATCATTCATTGCAATGTGTGAACAGCATGGGTTCTTTATGGCAGATTTCACCATATTCTAATGGGTGGCCCAGAGAAACATTGATTGCTCCAATGATTACCAAAACCCTGTTGGAGTTGATTCTCAAATATGTAACTATGCATGGTTTTTATTACTTTCAGAAAAATCATTTAATCTTTCCTGCTAGACAGTCTTTCTCAGTTAATTAAAAAAGTTAACCTAAAGTTAACTCCTAAACTAACTGAGAAAATGACCCCCAAACACAGAGTATGGTCTCTAAAGGGAAAAAAAAAAAAGAGGAAGAGGTAGAACGGGTGTGCATCTAGTATCTTCTTTTTTGTAAACTCCTGGGTTTAAAATGGCACATTTTCATGTGATAATGTGATATGCATAGCCTAGCAGTCAGGTCTGTTTTCTTCTAGATGTTAGAAACTAGGAATGCAATTTCAAGAGGGTATTCACATTTTGACAAAATTCCATTACAAAAAAAGCAATTTGGTTGTTCCCTAGAGTTCATGATAAAGTGATCTTGCGAGTAATAGATTTCAGAATTTGTCAGTATCAATAGACTGTATTCTCCAGTGCCTAAGTCATTGCCTGGAAGTGAGCTAGCTGTTTAGAGAGGATCATTAACTCTTTCAGATCACTAGGCCCTTTCTCAGACTATTTGTTTCTACTAAATAAAACTGCTAAAAGCAATGTCATAGCCTTGATGCAGGAACTAGAGTGAAAGCCAGAACACAAATACATCGGTTGTGTTATGTGCAAAACTAAACCCTTGAAAGGCACAAGAAAATAGACCCACATATAGTTTAAGGCAGAAAATACGGTGTCCACTTATTTCCCATTGCTCTTTCTGTCGTAGAACAGAAAGCAACATGCTAGGTGAGCAGCAGGTGAGTGGCGCAACTCCAGAATACCTGATTGCACCAGATATATATGCATCCTGAGGCAAAGAGATAAGAGTTTAAATACTGGTTTGTGCTGCATGGAAATTCTTTCATATATGGGATAAAGGGCTTTTATCAGGAATAACCAGTGAGATTTCAGGGTACTGCAATAATACACTTCTAAAATGATCATGATACACCAACTTGGTTTGTAAAACATGAAACATTGGTTTGAAGGTTGTACAATGCTCAGTAAGAGAATAAAAACCATAATTTTTAGACCTTGTACTCAAAAAATCTTTTTAGAGTAATAACACTGGGGCCTTTAAATTTATTGTTATAAAAATATATTGTCTATCTAATGTTTGATGAAGAAACGTGATCGTTAATGTGTTTCATCCTGTACAGAATTATTCTTTTTTGTTTTTTATGTATATTAAAACTTAGACATGGTCAATATTCAGGAATAAACACATACAACTGAGTCTATATTACATAGGAAAATAAAATCTTATTATGAAACTATTGAAAATGCAAAAGTGGCTATGTAACAGAGTCCTGTCTTCACACAAACTGTCAGATTAGGCCCTAAGTAATTAATCTCTGAAACCAGCAGGCTTACGATCTCAGAGCAGCCATCTCAAAGACACGACTTCCCATGTAATTACATGGGACATTACAATGTATTTATGAGGTCATTTGTTACAATGTACAGTAATTACAGAGTACTTCCATAGCTATTTATGTCTCATAAAATGAAGTGAGACTAAATATTTTAATTGTGTTGGAGAAATAAGGGAAAATATTTGAGTTCCAAATGTCAGGTGAGATTACAGGTCAGATTCACATAACTCATATTAACAGCTGGCTGCTTCAAGAATCACAGTTGTTCTGCAGTACTTTCTTGTCAGAAATGAAGGTCTGAGAAATATTCTTTCAAGGATGAAGTGAGAGGAAGTGTTCTCAGTTTCGAGCTTCAGTTAGTGCCAGAAGACAGACCAATAATATGAATTACTAATTACACCTCACATTCAAACTGTAAATGTCCAGGTGTCAATATAGTTGCTGGATTAAAAATAATGTCATGCACACTGTTTTTATAAATGATATCCGATACAACTAGGCAGTGTAATAAAATAGTAGTCCTTTTTTTTTTTACCTCTGTTACTTTGCAGAAAAATGGTATTTGCTCAAGTTTTCAGAACCTTTACTCTAAAATACACAGCCTAAAACCCATGATCACTTTCTTGTATTTCTTTTTTTAAATAATTATTTTATTATTGTTCAATTACAGTTGTCACCATTGCTGTTGTCTTAAAAAGAGGAGTCTCTGAGTGAAGTTTTCAATGTGGATTTTCCCCCGAGTTTCTTCTGCTTATCTCAGCCTATACTTGAAAATTCTTACTTCCTCTAACAGGTGACTGGTGGCAGCCAACAGAAGAGGCCTCCATGCTTTTTACATCAGAAACACCATTAACGTGAAAATAATCAAGTGGTCTCATAATTACACTGCTAATTTTAAAAATTGTAATTAAAAAACATTTTTGGATTGTTAATGATCTGTTCTCTTTGGATTAATGCCCAAAGCAAATCTTGCTATTTATTTACATGCAGTGCTTTATTAATTTATTCATTAAACTTTCAAAAGGCTTGCTGCTCTGTTCCTGGCATGGTCCTGTAATAGAGGCGTGTGCACCTAACACACTTTCCTTGAACAGCCGGGGCCGTTCCAGTGACAGGTTCTATGATGCTGTTGGTAGACTGGCCCTACTAAATCTATTAAGATAACCAGACACCCCATACTATGGTCTCTTTGTGGGAGAATAGATTCTGGCTTTATATTCAGAGTTTATGTCTATCAGTTAGGATGGTCAATATTTGATGAATCATGAAATGCAAATAATATTACCCAGCCTTGCTTATTTTTGATAAGCTTCCTGCTACTAGTGTGATTCAATGATTAGAGAGCAAAAAAAAGTTTTAATTATGATACAGGCAAAATTTTTCTTTCTATGTTAGCCTGTCTTACGGATTTTAGCAATCACTTTTCAAAAGGAATACATGTCAACATATTTTTTGTCATGCAGATATTCTAACCACCAAATTGCTATAAATATGTGACTTAATTAATTCCTGTAGAGGCTGATCAGTAGGTTGACAGTGATATTGCTAGCAGCCTCCTGGCCAAACAGGGATTCTCTCAGTGTTTAATGACTGTTCCATTCCTGTGTAACGGGCCCGGAATTTGCCTAATCCAGCTACTCAGACCCATCTGTAGAATTCTGCCTATGAATATGCAAATAAGCCAATTAAAATTCACAGATACATTCAATAGTCAGGTCAGCTCAGATCAACTGTACCAATGTTATTTACACATGCAGAAAGAATAGGTCCATTTCCCGTAAAAGTTCAGAAAATTGACTCAGACAGTACATGGGAGCACATTCTCAATACCTCATTTCAATTTAAGGACAGTAAGAGGTAGTTTCCTATTGGAAAAAAATATGGGTAACTATCAATACTTCAATCAATAGTTCAATTGGATATGCAATCATTCTGTATCTAATTGATTAACAATTAACAGTGCCTGTAGTTCCTATAATTTTAATTACTGATTACATTATGGCTGATTACCTAAAATGATATCTACATGAGCACGACTGGATTATAAAGGAAAAAAATTCAGAATAATTAGTCATTAAAATTGAGATAGAAATCAATTCAATAAAATATTTTTAAAGAGTTTTGTTTTAAGCAATGATAATGAATTTTCCTTCAATTATACAATGTGGAAAGGAGCTGACCAATGATCATTTGAATGTCACTACTCTTCTGTTTCCTTGGAAGACCTGGAAGTAGTTCAGAATAAGCTATTGACTATCAGAACAATAGGCATGAGAATGAAGATCCTAGGTAACCATTAATAAAATAGAGTCCTATTTCTAATTGGTTTTATTAAATATTCATGTTTTAGAAATGAAAATGTTTATTGATCTTTTATCACAAGCATGAAAGACCAGTCAATAGTCATCTTCAAAAGAGATCTTGAATTGTTTTTTTTGGACCCAATGAGAACTTAAATAATTGTTTTACATAGAGTTTTTCAGTTAATTTTTAACTAAAATGCCTTATACACAAATGTTTATAGTAGCATTATTCATTATAGAAAAAAAGTGGAAACAAATCAAATGCCCAGCATCTGACTCTGATGAATGGATAAACAAAATGTGTCATACTCATACATTGGAACATAATTTGACCATAAAATAAAATGAAGTATTGATAATATGGGCTACAACATGGATGAATTTTGAAAACATTATGCTGCTTGAAAGAAGCCACTTACAAAAGACCAAATGGTGTGTGCTTGCACAGTTCCTGCTGTGCGAGCAGGCAAATCATAGATACAGGAAGTAGACTGGAGAACGTCCACGGCTGATGCACGGAGGGGCAGATGGAAAGTGAAGGGTGAGTTCGAAAGGGGACAGGATCTTTTTCAGTGCTGATTAAATGCTATAATAATTGTGATGGCTGTGTAACTTTAAACGGGTGAATTATATGGCATGTAGATTATATTTAAGAAAATATGTTACTAAAAATAATTGCATAACCCCCAAATTAGAACAGTATAATGAATCCAATGTTCCCATAACTTGACTTCAAATACTTAGTTCTTGTAACGTTTACTATACCTAGCTACTAAACCCTTTTGACTAAGGTTTTATTTAAAGAAATCTTAAGCATATTATGTTGTAAAGTGGAGAAACACAGTATTAATGGGTCTTGCTGTTAAGTGAGAAGTATATCCTAGAGAGAGGTGCATACAATCTTTTTTTCTGCTACATCATTGGCATGATAGCCTATACATATGGTATTCACAAAAGTTTGCAGATGGCAATGGTGGCTGGCTGGGCACGGCTGAGTCCTACTGCATGGTTTCAGGGGTTAATTTTGCAGACATTTTGAAATTAAGGTACAGTTAGAAGCTAAGCATCTGCATAGGGCTCTAATAAAGTTCACAGGGAAATTTGTGGAAGTTCCACTTCAGCTCCTTTTAGAAATGAACCTTACATATGAGAGAGTTAGATGGCAAACACGGTTCCAGCCTACACAGGGTGTCTTTTTTTAGAAGGGGTAGGGAGATATGGAGTGGAGGTTGGTGAACTGTTGCATACAAATGAATGATTAAACTAGGTATGAAATTTATAAAAGGACTCAGAAAACTATTTTATATGCTTATCTATTTGCTTAAGCTCAAGAAAATGAAATGGAAATATATGTAACATTTTCATGGGCTATGTGCTTTTTCTGATAATGCTTAGCCAGTTCTAAGTTTCTATTTATTTGTTTGATTCTTTGATTAATGTGGTTTTAGTTCCCTAGAACTTAAGCTCATATACTTTCTTGCTCTTCCTTGCCACAAGATTCCTGGTGTCAACAACAGTGTCTAAAATTTAGAATGCACCCAATGAAAAGTTGGTGAGTGAATTAATGAGTAAGTATTTTAATGGGAATGGTTCTTGCTTTAGTCAAATTCCACTTTATTTTTTTATTGTATTAGTTTACATTATGATTTATCCCCTTTATACCCCCTCCCCCTGCAATCACCACACTGTTGTCCATGTCCATGAATTCTTTTTCCTTTTTTGCTCCATCCCTCCACCCTTTACTCTACCCCTCATAAATCATAGTATTTCCCATTTCCTTGTTGCCAACATATCAATAACATTATCATGTTTAGAAGATATGGCATGACCCTGATTTTGGCTCATACATGCTATGAGGAAAGTAACAAAGAAATCACAGATAGAAGGACTAATATCTCCTGACGAGTCAGGCAAAAGTTTGAAGAAAAAAAGAAGCATGCTAAAAAGTGAGAGTACACTTGAAAGAAAGAGAATGATCACCTAAACTCAAATAAATACGCTGTAGTGAAAAAAACAACAACAACTCTCTTTGAACTTGGTTCTCCATAACTTCCACGAGGTGAGGTTCTGAGCTCCCTGGAGTAAGAATGGAGCTGTGTTGGGAAGGACAGTATTGAAGGGAGTTGGTGGAGCCCACAGGATCAGGAGGAGGGCTGGCTACAGTGGGCAGGTCACATGGCTCTAATGTTTACAAGCTGGATGCTTACGAAGCAAGGTGGGCCTAAAACAAACTTTGGCAAATTTGAAGTTAATAAATAATACATCTAAGTACATGTCAAGCAAGTAACAATTATGGCACAATTTTCTTTTGGGGGGAGTTGTAAAACCACAGATTGGAAGTATATTTATTTCTCACAGACACTGATCACATACTATTATAATACTGGTCCATCATTTAATTTTTCTTCTCAATTTCTTAACAATGTGAAGGAAGTAGTCTAGGAGAACAATGGAAGAAGTATAACCAAAAGGCTATCTTAATATTTATTCTCTTTTTAATTTTTTACCTGCACTGACTATCTGTTATCTTGGCTTTCAAAATAAGTTTGAAATATTAAAACACATTTAAAATGATATGGATCTAGTAAATAAACACTTCCATCCTAAATCACTATCTTAATTGAAGGCACTGAGTCTGGCATTTATAAAAAAGAAAGAAAGAAACTGAATTCTTCTCTGGAATAAATCAGAATACACTTCTTAGTAGCAAAGCAGATTGCAGCCTTTGTCTTGTCTACCCCAGTTTGTCATGTTACAGAAAACCTACAGGAAAACATTGCTACTGTTTAAAGTGAAAGTTTATTAGTGAATGCTGGCTGAACTATAATTATTTTTTGCTCTAAGCTTTATCATTCATATGAAATATTGAAATGCTTGAAAAATAGTTTCTCACTCACGAGCTGCTTATAGATCCCTTTAACAACATTCTTTTTAACCCAGCGATCCCACTTCTGGGAATACATCCAAAGGAATCGAAAACACTAATTTGAAAGAACATAAGCACCCCTATGTTCACTGTAGTGTTATTTACAATTGCCAAGATATGGAAGCAGCCCAAATGTCCATCAGCGGATGAGTGGATAAAACAATTATGGTATATTTACATGATAGAATACTACTCAGCTATAAAAAAAGAAGAAAATTTTACCCTTTGTGACAGTATGGATGGACCTGGAGAACATTATGCTAAGTGATATAAGCCAGTCAGAGAAAGACAAATACCTTATGATTTCACTCATATGTGGAATCTAATGAACTAACTAAAGTAACAAGGAAAACGGGGACAGACTCATAGACCAAAAGCAGGATGACACCTAGGGAGGAGGGGAGGCAAGGAGATGGAGGAATCAAGCAAAAAGGAAAAAGGACTCATGGACACGGACATCAGTGTGGTGATTGCTAGGGGTGGGGGGAGGTATAAGGGGACAAAATGGTAATGGAAAGAAATACAAAAAAAATTAAAACACATTCTCTGCAATAATTAGGTCAGGGATGGCTTACTGATTTCTTCCTTTATGTATCCTTTTATTATTGTGTACATTAGAAAGTTATATAAAGATCATGTGATACAGCCACTGACTATTACTGGGAAAGGCAAATGACCAAAAGTCACCGAGTAACATTCCAAGCACACCAATTTTCCTTTTTTTTTTTTAGGATTAATGACCAGGGTCATTCAATGCAGGCCTTTACATTTTCTACTCAGTGGCATTTGGATAATTAGAAGTCTTTTTTGTTCCTTGCACACAGTTATTGATATGAGGCTAAATACTACTGTCTGTTCATATTATATCTTAAATTACAGATGAAAATAGAGCTCCTACTTTATTGTTTCTTACCTCAGAGAACATGAATATTTCAAAAATTGGTCTGAAAGTGGGGAACAGTATGAAGGGTATGGAGAGATGTTAATAGGCAGAGATAACTAAATCACAGTGTTCCACATTTATACAGTACACCAGGATAATGAACTCCAAAGATATTACATAACTTTTCCTATTAAATTATATTACATTTCTTGCCTCTTCAGTGTGTGTTAGTGTGTCTGGGGGAAGCTGTGTTAAGGGATAGGACTGATGCCACTCAGGTTATTGGTGCTACTCATCACAGGCTCTTGTCTGGGCAACAGTGAGAAAGCAGGAGGACAACTTCAAAGTCAGCGGAGCCGGGGTTTAACTCCCTTTGAGCACCACTTACTAGTCAAGTAACACACTTGTGTTTTGTAAGTAAGAATTTTTAAGGAACAAACACATAAGAAAAAAAGTAACTTCACAGGATCCTTGTGAGAATTAACATATGATACCATTTATCAAAGCGAGGCACATTGAAGGTGGTGAATAAATTCATTTCATCCCCTGCAAAGTTCCCAGCATTCCTGGCAAAGAGAAATTGAGCGAGATCTCTAAACTATGTGTGTCCGTTTTCAATTTTGGAAGTGTTTCAGCCAAGTTGCAGTTGTCCAGCATCTCCTCCTGTCCCAACTAGCTGGGGACAAGGTTTCAGAGTTCTATTTCAAGCTTTTCATGAGCTGTATATGTGTAATCAGAAGGAAAGCTTCCTTAATTGCAGGCCATGTGAATTCCGGTGGCATGCTGGTATATTGTCTCTATGGCAAAAATAAAAACAAACAAAAAACATGGATAGCATTTGCCACCACGACCTATTTCAAACTAGCTGTGGTTTAACAACCACCTTGCAAGGTTCCCGAATATTTAACAATTGGCTCTCAGGAGCCATTTCCAGCCAGCTCCAACTCATATCAAAAAAGAATATGAAGTAATCTGCCAATGAAAAGCTGTGAGCACAGAAACTAGGTGGGGATAAGTTTGCGGGGAGCGTTGCATTAAATTCCACTGCAGAGTCCTTTGGGGCCCAGCCTTTGTTGGATTGAAAATTTTTGTCCCTGTACTTATTACTTAGCAACCAAAAATTATTTATAAATGAAAAGATGCTTAAACATTATTTTTTGTTTGCTTATCTCATATAGCTAACTTGAATTTCTATTAAAATCATAAAAGAAAACATAACATTGAATGTAGAGTGAAACCAGTCAATAATTAAATAATTGGAATTTACTGGCAAACAGTAAAGCTATGCTTTGTAGCTACATTTAAGAATTGCATAGATTTAATGCAATTCCTATCAAAATGCCAATGGAGTATTTCAAAGAAGTAGAACATATATTCCAAAAATTTATATGGAACCACAAAAGACCCCAAATAGCCTCAGCAATCTTGATAAACAAAAATAAAGTTGAAGATGTCACACTGCCTGATATCAAACTATAGTACAAGGCCATAGTAATCAAAACATCACACTACTGGCATAAAAACAGACATATAGATCACTTGAACAGAATAGAGAGCCTGAAATAAGCCCATAGCTTTATAGTCAGTTGGTATGTGACAAAGGAGGCAAGGACATACAATGGGATAAAGATAGTCTATTTAATAAATGGTATTCATAAAATTGGACAGATAGATGCAGAAAAAGAAACTAGATCACCTTCTTACACCATACACAAGAATAAACTCAAATGGATTAAAGACTTAAATGTAAGACTTGAAACCGTAAAAGTACTAGAAGAAAATATTGGCAGTAAAGTCTTGGACGTTTCTCATAAAAATGTTTTGTTCTGATACATCTCCTTGAACAAGAGAAACAAAAGGAAAAACAAACAGGACTACATCAAACTAAAAAGATTTTGTGCAGCAAAGGCAACTATCCACAAAATGAAAAGACAATCTACTGAATGGGAAAATATATTTTCCATGATATATGTGATAAGGGGTTAATATCTAAAATTTATTTAAAATTTATACAACTCAACACCAAAAAAAAAAGCCAAACATTCTAATTAAAAAAATGGACAAAGGGCCTAAATGGACACCTCTCCAAAGAGGACACACAGATGGCCAAGAGACATGAAAAGATGCTTAACAAATCATCAGGGAAATGCAAATTAAAACCATAATGAGATACCACCTCACACCTGTCAGCATGACTGTCATCAATAAATCAACAGACAACAAGTGCTGGTGGGGATGTGGGGAAAAGGGAACCCTTTTGCACTGTTGGTGTGAATGAAGATTGGTGGTACCACTGTGAAAAACAGCATGGAGCTTCCTCAAAAATTTAAAAATGGAACTGCCTTTTGACCTAATGATCCCACTTCTGGGTATATATCTGAAGAAACCCAAAACACTAATTCGAAAGAACATAAGCATCCCTATGTTCATTGAAGCATTATTTACAATTGCCAAGATATAGAAGCAGCCTGAGTGTCCATCAGTAGATGAGTGGATAAAAAGATCTGTGGTACATTTATGCATTAGAATACTACTTGGCCATAAAAAAGAAGGAAATCTTACCTTATTTGACAATGTGGATGGACCTGGAGAGTATTTTAATAAGTGAAATAAGATGGTCAAATACATAAAAATGACAAATACTGTATGATTTCACTTAATATGGAATTTAATGAACAAATAAACAAACAAAATAGAAAAAAATCATAGATACAGAAAACAGAGTGTTGGGGGGAAGTTTGGGGCTCGGTGAAAAAGGCAAAAGGATTAAGCAAAAAAGAAAAAACCTCATAGACACAGGAAAATGTATGGTGATTACAGGAGGGAAAGGGGTTAGGGGAGTAACGGGGGACACAGGGGTGGATAAATGGTGACAGGAGGAGACTTGAATTCGGGTGGTGAACACACAATACAATGTACAGATGATGTATTATAGAATTGTACACTTGGAACCTATATAATTTTATTAACCAATGCCACCAAAAAAATTCAACAAAAAAGAAATTGTATATATCACATATATATATGTATATATATATATAATCACACAGTGATGGTCATATACTGCATCATGGTGCAACCATTTAAAAAGCTGGTCTCTTATGCAACTGTGGAAGTTTACGATTCTGATTATCCCTGAAACAACCCAACTCATTCCAAGGGAACTTATAACATTTGGCTGATACTTCAGGCCCTTCTTCAAAAAGAGGAGATTATACATTGCTACATTCTCTCTGCATAAATAAATATAATTAATATCAAATTATAAAACAGTTGATCTTAGATTAAGCTATGTGAATTAGCCTATACTCAATTTTTTGACGTACAAAAATGGTGATTTCATACAGTTCAGATGAATAAAATGACTTTATTCTTCATCTAGTCCATAATGGCTACATTATGAAACAAAATTATTAGGTTTGCTCAGTTTTTCCAACACTGTTGACTGATACTGACTTGGAGAGAGAGAAAACAATATTTTTTATGAGGGGATGCCTCTCAATGATGAATGAACCTGTGCTACAAGCTTGGCAATAGTGTAAATAAAACAAGGGGGTTTCACAGGAAAGAGCAGAATTCCCCATGGGTTCAGAGCATGCAGCTTCATCTTGCCCCAAACCTTCACAAAGGAGTTTCAGTCAGATGGAGGGTCGAAGATTCGAGACTAGAAACAGGACCTAGTGTTACGATGTGGAAAGACCTTCTCCAGCAACTTCATGAACGTGTTGTTTTCTCAACATACCCGTCCAAACGACAACTGCAAAACCCACAGAAATCTCTGAAATGTAAATAGTAATGAGATTCTTGGCTAGTAAATAAATTTAAAATTAGGAAAGGAAAATTATTAAATCTAAATTCCTTCAGAAAACAAAATTAGCAGTTTGCATCTGATGAGATTGCTTCTCCTGTGATGGAGTGTCCATGCTTTAGATTCATTCATTCAACAGGCAAGAGGCACTGCCATGAGAAGTTTAACCCCCAGGCTCCTAAAACAGGTTACATCTGAATCTCAGCTTTGGTACTTAAGAGTTGAGTTGGTGGGTGCCCTTCATTTTCCCTCTCTGTCCCTCACTTTCCCCATCCTTACAATAGGAAAAACACCAACTTCACTGAGTTGTTGTGAGGGCCCAGGGAAGCAACACATTTAAGGCATTTATGGGTGCACTTTTGCAAAGGCTGTGTCCAGCTAAGTCAAAAAGACTGAGTCAAAATGCTGAGTCAAAAAGAGAGTTCTTGACAGAAGGAGATTGCAAGTAATCGCGGTAAAGAAAAATGATAGTCACATCTTTGGGGATTTTTTTCCTTCAGTTTAGAAGGACTTTTGAAAACAGAAGAAGAGAGAGCAGATGGAGAGGAGGAAACACAAGAAAGATATTTGGCTTTACTTTTGTCACATGAGTGCAGAAACAGTAAATATTAACCCTATGTCAGCTTGAGTTAACATAGCTCCTTGTAATAGAGTCTTTTATTGTGCAAAACGGGTATAAACTATATGGTGCATTTAATTTACACTTCACCCATCTAAGAATCATGTAAAATACCTTGCTATGGCAGTGTTACTCCACCAAGTGAACATTCCAACCTGAAAGAAAATTTTCTTTCTCCATGTAAAGAAAAATTCTAGCCTTTTCAATATATGCTTCCACATTGTAGGCTCAGCTCCCAAGTATGTGAATGAAAGAGCTATGAGGTTAATCATACATACATACATAATTCAAATTTATTAATACATACATAATTTATTATACATAATTCTAAACAGCTGCATGTTTGTATTCTTATTCAGATGTTAAGTATCATATATACAGGGTTGGGCAAAAGTAGGTTGACAGCTGTGGGTACTTGAAACACATTTTGTTATTTTATTATTATTTATTATTTTTTAGCATTTTCCATAGAACAACTGTGAACCCACTTTTGCACCACCCTGTATGCTACTTATCCCATCATACACCTGTGGCTATTTTTAGATTTTTGTTATTTATTAATATCGACTCACTTAAGAGAAAATCATATTATCCTCTGTTCTTCCTTTAAGGGAAAGAAAAACAAAATACCTGTTACAGTTCCAATTATTTATGTAAACACAGAATATATAACTATGGAATAAAAAGCCCACAGTCATTATTATTTCCCCCAAAAGCAAAAATATATAAGTATATAAAAAGCTGATATCCTGAAATAAGCCATTCTCTTTCTTCCCAGATACACGCATGGGCACTTCTCAGTAGAAAATAGCTTTCACATGGATTATCATCATAGCTGGTGTCCTTACAAATGTCGGGAGCAACCTGGAGTACCACTGGCTACAAATACAGCACCATGGCTGCTCACTGGCTCTGCTCCATGAGGCCCTGTGGAGCTGCGGTTTTCTGCAGAGTGAGGGCTTTATGTCTCCAGAGGATCAAAGGATCACCTGGATACAGTCCATTGAAAGTGGGAAGATTTCACTAGGAGACAAGCTCACTGATTCTTGCTACTCAATTATATCAGCAAGATTGCAAACGGGGAGAGAGTTGGGGTTAGGGAAACAATTCTTTAACATTTCAGTCAGAAATTGAATGAGACAAACCCATTCCACAATATTTTCTAATTTTGTTGAAATTACATCTGCTGTCAAGTCAACTATGAGAATGTTGAAGCAATAGTAAAACTGACACGCTAGATGAATACTCAGGTCATGTTCTCATTTGGCAAGCAAAGGCAGCGAATGAACGGAATAACAAGCAACACAGCATCACCCCCATTGAACCCAAAGACACAGTAAATGGGATGCTGTGAGACTGTTGAGTGAGGTGACTGGCTGGAGACCCCACTCTGCCGACGATGCAGGCCGATGAGTGTGCTACAGTCCAATGGCCGAAGTGGCTTACAGTGCCATCCTGGGTTATGTTGAAATATTTCAGTGGCTCAGGTTATTGTCTGTAATGAGATATCCCTAGTAAAAATAATGATCCATCTACAGATTCCAGGGCCTCCAAGAGCCAATTGAAATAGTGTACACAGCTAACCAAATCCGGTCAATGTGCATCAAATACAGGGGCATCCCAACTCCCCAAAAGACTGAGGGGCAGTTGAATAAATGGCCATCTGTATCCCTCAAATTTTGTTTTTGCCTTTGTCTCCTAAATCTCTTGGACAGAGAAGTTCTTAATCGGTTCATGTTGTAAAGAAAAAACACAGACCCGTCAACCTCATTTCCATTCTACCAACCTCATAGACCTACTAAAAGATGATAAAATACCTAAAAAATGGATTTCAGTAATTCAAAAAGAGCATGAAATATTAATATGTGGAAATTAAAACTAATCTCTGTATGTGTGTTGAAAGTACTATATTCCTTTGACTATACTTTCAAAGTAGTTTGCATGCATTTAGATTGCCACATCCTCCTAATTCTCCTATTGCCCAACTGCCCTTTCCTCATTACCTCTTTTTTTTCCAGTACCTACCAATGATTAAGTGGGGTTGGTCTGAGGTCCTTTGCTCCCATCACTCTCTATACTCACTTTGTAACAGGGTGCAGCCAAGAGGGTAGCCCCAGATAGGGATTTGTAATAGGGTCCAGAAGAGCTTGGAGATAATTGGCTCCACACCACAGGGCCACACCCACCCAGAATGCCAGCAGCTGTGGCCAATTGTGGGAGGAGCCGGAAATGGGGCTGCAGAGGAAGATTGGCACTGGGATTTAAATGGAGGCATGGCAGCGATTGAGCATCTCTCTCTTTAGGGAACCACGTGGCTTTGGTTTCTTGGTTGGGACCACACAGCTTGGGTGAGAGTCAGGACCCCAAGGCTTTGGAAGTGCTCCCTTTTGCCATGTGGAGAGTGCTGGGAGGACTGTGTGTATTTGTGGAGAACTTTAGTTTGTATTTCAAATAAATAATAAGTTCCTTTCCTTTTCACTGATCCCTGTCATTGAGAGATGTCTTTCCGATTGGCAGTAATCGAGCCCAGTAGGTGGTCTGGACGGTATTAGTATATCACCCTTGGGGGGACCCCTGTTCTGTTCTGTAACAACTTTAGGTGACTTTTTAAACCAGTTTCTATGGCTTCAACTCTCACCTTAATGAGTACCTAGCAAAGCTACTGTTTGGGTTCCAGTACTGACCCAAATCCCAGAATAAAAATTTGAACTGTCTCATCAACATATTAATGTCAACATCTCATTAGTACCTTAAATCCAAAATTTCAAAGGTCATATTTATTCCTTGTGTAATTCCACCATCACTTTAGGCTCTTTTCTCTCCCAGACTTCTCTGTACTCAAGCAGGCATGAGGTCCTACTGATTTTATTTTCTAGGTATATCTCAGATCCATCCTTCCTTTCCATCTACACAGCCATCACCCAGGCTCAGCTCCAATCACCTTTTACTTGAGTCACATCACTAAACTCTCAGCTGTTCCAAAGTTTTATGAGGTCTCATGGCATCAGGTATGTCCTAACATGTAAAGATCACTAAGGAAAAGAGAACCTTTAGAGTAACTTGGTATTCCTGTTACCTCCCAAGGAATTCAGAAAACAAATGACTATTTATTGCCTCTCATCAAAATAAAGCAAGGACAATGGGGTGAATTAGAATTCTCAGGTGTGACGTGCTTACAGATTGGGATATTCAAAAATCATTAAAGCTTGGAAATAAGAAACAAGGGTAGATGTCATTTTTCCATGGGGCTTCATCAGACCTATATAAGGATCATTTAATTATCTAGAGGAATATACTTTATTAAATTTACTGCTTATTATTGATTAAGGGACACTAGCTTAGTGCAGTTACAGGTTAACTTGTAGATTTTCTGTCCAGTAGAAATGTGAATCATTTCTGTCCAGCAGAGAAGAAAATGTCAGTTTATAGTTTATTACCCCAATGGATATTAGTGAATTTTATAACCTTCCTAACAATTTTATTCTAACATTCCTTTATTAAAGCACTAATAAATACCAGCCCTGTCATCTTCCTAGTTCTGTCATTAATTAATGAGATGAATAAAATGTTTGATGTGTTCATTTGATATCTACATGGGAGTCATATTTTTAATATTTTCAAAGTTATGCTTTTCAGTGGCTTAAAAATAACTGATTCTTAAGAAAACTTGCTTTAGCTCATGAAAACTATCTTTATTTACATTGCTGAGACAAAGGTAGAAAAAAGTATTATACCTTGGTACTTAAAAATAATATTAAAGCCTATAAAATTTGTCACACACATTTCCAGTGATTACTCTCTAGTATCTACTATCACACTCACTCTGGAAATACCAGACACACTTAAAAAAGAAAACTGAGAGAAAATTAAACAGAAGAGAACTTCACTACTGCTGCTTGATTTATTTAGTGTTGTGTTGCTCACTTTTTGCCATGATCAATTTCTCAAAATAGCCATGGCTTTTAACGACCACAATGGCAAAATCTTTGGCCAAAGAATTTTGCTCCAATTTGTTGTATGTTACTGTAATACAATGAATCAAGGTGAGCCAGGGAAAAGGGGGTTGGATGAAAGGACTACCAATTTAAGGCCAATGAAAGAGAGTTCTTTCTCTGTGACATGTTTAGTCAGATTGTAGTATTTAGGGCCAGGGGAGATCATGTAGTTGACTTAATTTTCCAAAGGTTAGTAGAATTTTGTAGTAATTATAGTGCTGAGAGAGAGAGATCAAATCTCCAGTTCCACTGTACAATAATCTTTACCTGGCCCTGGCTGGCGTAGCTCAGTGGATTGAGCGCGGGCTGTGAACCATAGGATGGCAGGTTCAATTCCCAGTCAGGGCACATGCCTGGGTTGCAGGCCAGGTCCCCAGTGGGGGCCATGTGAAAGGCAACCACACATTGATGTTTCTCTCTCTCTTTCTCCCTCCCTTCCCCTCTCTAAAAAAAATTAATAAATATTAAAAAAAAATCTTTACCTTCTTGGGACTTGCATAGCAGTGATATCCTGAAGCTCAGAATCCAGTCCTTGACAAAATATGGCCTTATATTGTTCTCTAATAGTTTCTGGAATGCATGTTTTATTTCCAATAATGGGGAGGCAATTATACTTTTAACTAATTCCACTGTTCTGCAAAGATGAGGTTTCTCTTTTACTTTCTGTGCATTCCTCCCTACCCTGAGTAGGCACTAGAGACATCAAATACTAATTATCTGTATTTGCATTGATTGACAATTTGAAATTTTCAGTGCAGCTGCATTTTACTGCTGGAGGACATGATTTGGGAGTTGCAGCCTTGGAGTAGACACAGTTCTGCTCTGCCTTTTGGAATATAACCTACCCAAGGGCTGGGATTCAATGCTCTATACACTGTAATGTGCAAAAGAATCCCATGGGGGATCTGTTAAATGTAGAAATGGATCCAGTTGAAGGAACCTGAAGCCTGAGACTGCGTGTCTAACCAGATCCTACAGGATGCTGGTGCTGTTGCCACTGGTCTGGAGACCACACTTTGATTAGCAAAGGCTTAGGTAGTCTGATTTTAAAAGAAAATGGCAATCCATTTCAGGCTTCTAGCTTCTCAATAAAATCAGGAAGCATAGCCATCTGTTATACAGATAGGAATTCAACTGTGCTTTTCAAAGTAATCCTTCCTTTCACTGAGAATAATATGCTTCTGAAAATCTAAACTAACCGTAAGAGTAGATCTGTCTCATCTTCTCATATACAACTTGCAGTGACATCTGCAAAAATATTTCCTACTCTTAGCCTGGCATCCAAGACTCCTTGTAAACTTGACCCAAATCACTACCCAATCACATCTTTTCCTTCTCCTAGTGCCAGATGACCTTACTCACCTGCCACTCATTCACTTGGTTTCAGTTAACAACTCTCTCATACCTGAAGAGCATTTCTTCTACTTATTTACCAATCCTTTTCCTTCTTTAAAATCAGCTCAAATGTAGCATGCTCCTTGAAGTTTCCCCTTAATCTTCCTCTTGCCCCAAATTCCTACTGAGAAGTAACTGCTCCTCTTCCTGTGCTGCTGCAGAACTTTGGGCTATGTACACAATTATATTGAAACGAATAGCACTGTAGTTAAAACCACAATGAATGGAGATACAGATGCACCAATTTATTCAATTGGCCCCATTCTGACCTCTATGGACTCTAAAGGTTACTAAGACAGAGTCCTTGTCTCAAGGAACATACAATCTGGTGTGGGGAGACAAACACATAAACACAAAAGGCTATTTCAACTGCTGACATAGTGTTTGAAGAGGACAGAGGAGTGTGATGTGACCGAGAGTAATGGTGGGCGAGGGAGGATGCTGCTTTAGTAGGTTAGACGAGTCATTCTAAGGAAGTGATACTCATGTTTTTTGAGACCTCAGAGATAAGAAGATGGACATCTGAAGGTTTAGAGGAAGGCTGTTCCAAGCTGAAGGAACAGAAAATGCAAAGATCCTGAGTGCTAAAGAAGGCATGTTTGGTTACTGACATGTTAGATGCCGAAGAAACTGTGGGAGACAGAGGAGGAGCAAAGGAGAAGAAGAAATAGAGGCAAAAAAAGTAGACTGGAGTGACACTATTACTGCTAACAACAAGAGTCAAGACCAAATAGAAACCATTAGAGAAAAGAAGATCCATAACTGCTCTACAAAAAAGCTTCACGGTTCTTCCCACCTGACCCTTTCCACCACTGAAGAGAATGTGTTACAAAGAAGGGCAACTATTTAAGTACACTTTGGACTCCCCCTTAATTTCTTTAGTGGGTCTGGTCTAGAATGCAAAAAAGAAATGTAGTTTACACTAACAACTCATCGCTAAGTAGTTCCTTTAAAAATTCAGCACTCCATGTTGAAGACAGCCTGAGATGGTACAGTAGTTCCCCCTTATCTATGGGGGTTATATTCCAAGACCCCCAGGGAATGTTTGAAATATATATATTCAATACTGTATATGTACATACATATTGAATATATACTATACAATTCAATGTGTGTATATACACATTGTATTCATATATATAGTATATGTCTATACTATATGTTCAATGTGCATATGTAGATACAGTATTGAATATATACTATATAATAGTATATATATTTTAAACCCTAAATATACTATGTTTCTTATGGTATACATGCCTGTGATATATTTTAATTTATAAATTAGGCACAGTAGGAGATTTAAAACACTAACAGTAAATGGAACAATTATAACAATATACTGTAATAAAAGGTTTGTGGATGTGCCTTCCCTCTCTTTCTCTCAAACCATCTTATTGTACTGTATTTACCTTTTCACTTAAAGGAAACACTTTATGGCTTCTCTTCGGCATATCTAAATTTCCAGCATCATTGCCCTTGCATTTTCAGGTCATTTTTAAGTAAAATGAGGGTTATCCAAACACAAGCGATACTTCCATGGTTGGTCTGGTAACTGACAGGGCTACTAAGGGACCCAGTGTGGATGTGCCGGACAAAGGGATGAGTTACACCCCTGGCCCGACGAAGAGAGATGGTAAAGATTGTATCATGCCACTCAGAATAGCACACGATTTAAAACTTATGAATTGCTTATTTCTGGAATTTTCCATTTAATATTTTGGGTCATGGTTGGCTGTGGGTAACTGGAACCACAGTAAGAGAACCTGTGGATAAAGGGGGGACTGTGGTGTATATTTTCCTCTACAACTAGAGGTACAGCTCAGTGTTTTAGTTTCCTTCAGTTAGGGATTGCAGGAATGTCAGCCACAGCAGCATCTTTAGAACACTGACTTTTCGTGGTGCCACACATACTCCCCAGTCCCACTGGAACAGTGAGACACGTGGTAACGGGCAGAGCTGTAAATTCCATGATATCCTCAGTGTCCCACACGCTGACTTCAAACCTAGCAATCCTGTGTAAGGAAGGCACGGTGCAATCTACTCCATTGAAAAGCATTACAAAAATAGCATTGCCTACCAGAGCAAGTTTGTTCCAAAGAGCACGAAAGGTGAACTTTAAGAGGTAGAATTATAACTGGATGATGAGGTTCTAGCTGATGTTGGAACAATCACAACTCTTCAACTGAGCCCCTACACACAATCCATTATTGACATAACATGATGCAATTCTTCTGGGGAGTCGACAGTAGCCCTCTCATGTTGTCCTCACTGAATTATATGAGGGTTTTTAGCTTACTGATATAAATTTACATACGTGTACTTTAGTTTAAAAACAAAGAAGTATATGATAATGTTTTTGAAAAGTGAGAGCATAGGTTTCTCATGTTGTGCCCCATTCTCCATCCCCTTTAATGTTTTAAATACATTTGGAAAAACTCCTTTTAAATTTGCAGCTTGTCAGTGATGCCTCTCTTATCCACCGCTCTTAATTAACTCTCTTCCTCAGGCTTCCCCGGGGTCCTATTGATTTCTCTGTTCTGCACAATATCACCAGCAGAAAGGAGCCGCTTTTGTACGACTGTGGAACTTAAGGACTGGTGTCTCACAGAGGTGCCGGGGCCACGTGTGAGATGTGTGGACTCAATGGACGTAACTCACTTGAACAAGGGGAGTGAGCCCCTGAAGTGCTACAGAGTTGAAAAGAAGATTCATAGTGAAGTAATGGAGGTGGAAACAAGAGTAGTAAAAATAGGTATGACCTGAGGAGATCAATTATGAGGAAAAAAGAGGTAATGTGTAGGAGAATAAAATTCCCCATGGCATGAACACCCAAACAAACCAAGAATGCATTCGCAAGTAGTCAGCTCTCAGGAAACACTTATGAAATTTAATATTTAACTTTTAGAGTGGGACTCAGTGCCAAAGAATTTTCCAGACAAAACAAAACTATTAATGGAATATTTTGAGTTTTTTTTTCCCTAAAAAAATGATTTAAATGAAATTTGCTCTTTAAATTTTAACCAGTTGTTAATTTGCTAATCCTACCCATCGAGTTCCATTTGACTGCAATCATTCAATGTAGCCATTTAGTTATTATTAACATGGCTGATCACGGTGCAGATCCGAGAGTGCACATGTGTGGGGCCTGTACCAGCTACCGATGCTGACTTCGCACAGGGACGACTCTCACCCACCTAAAAGGAATTCAGAGGCTCGTGTGTAATTTCTAATTGTGAAAAAATCATAAGGTGATTATTATTCATAAGAGCTCATACTTTGGGCTCTGTAGGACTAAAAGAGATTATGGTATCTTAAATATAATCACAGCATCACTACATTTAATTTACAACTCTGCACCACTTGTCTGCATGTGGCTGATCTTACTGCTCTTGAAAATTCAGGAATAATCAAGCTAAATTATGTCTGTTTAGTAATGGATCATTATCCCCCTTTTACTATTTGCTACTGACTCATAATCAAGGTTCGGATCCAATCTATAATTGTGTTCTTTTTTCACTAGATTAATTTATATTTTTGTATATGTGGTGAGTCTGTTATTTATCTCTACATGAAGCTTCATTTTCAGAGAATCATATAATGATTTTGGTGATATTTAAATGCCCTTTAAGAGAATAGCTTTTCTGAAACAATCACAAGATAACAATTATTTGAAACTTGTTTTCTAATGAAAATATGAGAAGTACACTTCATTACCTCAATCCAGGTCAAGGTACTAAATACACTTACAAAGATACCTTGAAAAACACACAAGAGGTAGAGTTAGAGCTACATCACAGTGCTCAGAACTGTATTTGGCCCGGAGTAGGCATTAGATAGAAAATTAATAAATGACTGAAAAAATAAATGAATGAAGGAATTCCACGAGGAAATAAAAATGGTGTGAGATATAAACAAATGGAACATACATAGACCCATTATAAATTTATCCTACAAGTCAGGATCATTTTCTAATGGTAATGAGGAAAAAAATGCATGTATCCTTGAATGAACATTTTGGCAAAGAATGACAATTGATAGTTCCTTGAGAAAGGACATTTTTCAAAACTCAAACCTGATCTTCTTTGATGGGAATGAGCATCCATCAAAAATGATCTTACATAAAAAATACAATTTGTAATCTGCTCTATTCCTGAAATATTTAAGTAAGTTAATCCTATATTTCTCCTTATTTTTGGATCTGAAAAATGGTCTAGGGAACATCCACCCCACTTCTCAAAATTTTTTGATCTGAAGCTAACTGATTATGTCATCTGGTTAACTCAGCTAATGAGGCCTTTACTGAAGGGATTCAGGGCAGTCCAATCGGTTACTTGCCTAGATTAGCTATTTACTTGTTTAAACAAATTACCCTGGTCAATTCTGCCAAAATGCCAAGTCTCCTATGCTTGTAATGAGGGACTGGTCACTCTGAGCCAGAGAAGATTTGCTTAAAATATCTTATCGCAACACAGCAAACTGGGCAGAATGGGTGTGAAGTTAATGGAGGGTAAAAAATGGTGTTTTCCTAAAAAGAAGCTTTAAAGAGAAGATAAGTTTCTATGTCCATTTACTACAAAAAGCAAGCAAGGAGACAACAGATTCACTGGTCTTCTATTCCTCCATAGTGACTCATACTTAACCGAGGCTGACACCTCAAAAATGGAGCTGACAACTCCCACCTGTTGACTTTTATATCCTGTGAATCCCCCTCCCCCAGAGTATGGGCTGGACCCACTGACTTACTTCCAATAAATGAAATGCAGAAAAAGTGATGGTTACAAAAACACTGGCTTCTTTCTTGAGTTGCTCCCTTGCTGCTTATTCTAGGAAAAGGCAACTGCCATGTCAGAAACTTCCCTAAGGAGAGGGGTCCACGTGGCAAAGAACTATGTCTCTAGCCAATGCCCAGCGGGACCAGGGCACTGTCAACTGTCTCACATGTGAGCTCTGAGGCAGACCCTCCCCAGTCAAGCTTGGAGACGAGACCACAGCTCCAGTTCGTACCTTGATGACAGCCTTGTGAGTGGCCCTCAGCCAGAGGCATGCAGCTAAGCTGTGCCTGGATTTCTGAGTCACAGAAATTGGAGACAGTATGTTTGTTGCTTGAAGCCACTGAATTTTGGGATAACTTTTTATGCAGCAATAGATGACACATTACTTCCTTTACTCCCTCTTTAGTGATATAATAAAAATATCATCTTCATACATATATTCAGTTGTATCTAGGGTGGTAGACTGCTTAGGAAATATACATTCGATAGTGACTTTCTAGACTATAGACTATAAGCAAGTACTTGTAAGTATTCAGCAAAATAGGCCAGTATTACATATGGATGAGCACACACACACAGTTTTAATCTGCCCTTAGAGGATAGCTGATTGGCGAGCAGCAAAGTGTCTAGGACCAAATTACATATCAACACCAAGCTCTGATATATAATAACTACCCTCCATGTGGTAGTTGTGAAAATATTTTTGCCTCAGTTCCTTCAGCAGTATAATGAGTAATAGTACCCACCTCCCAGAGTACTGTGAAAAGTAAATAAATTAAAGAGGTTTAGTGTACTTATAATAACACCTGACACTATATAGGTATTACTTGATTCTTTTGGAATAGAAATCCTGAAGAGTTTGTCTTAATAATTGGTGGAAATTATGAGTAAAAGCTTAGAAGCATGTTCATTCTAAGAAGAAAAAAAACTGAATAAATGTTCGAAGTTCAAATCTGCAGGCCTTAAGGTCATAAAAAGGTTCCTAAAGGCTAACAGTTGACACCAATGTAAAAATATGGTATTTTGGAGTAAATTACATTTTTTTGCAATGTGAAATATAAGATAAAATTGAAATGAGTAAATTAGTTCTTTATTTCAAATATGCTCCTTTTAATCATTTTTAGGATAAAGTTTCCTAGGATATGAGTCCCAGGAAGCAGATTGGCAGTCATATTTTCAAACAAGCCTTCAAAACAGACATTTTAATTATAAGGCCTGCCTAAATTCTAGGGTTGAGACCATGTAACTAATAACATATAATTAGGTTTTTAAGGTGATTTTGAATATCCTGCTCATCATATAAAAATCTCCAACACTTAGCCTCTTTCCCAAATAAAAAAGCAAAGAATCACAAAAATCGCCAACTGGACAGTCTTTGTTATAGGTAAAATATTGAGAACGACATTTTCAAAGCAATGTGAAACAGTTTCAAAAGATTTCTCAAATCCCCTATGTAGTATGGCCCACCACACTTGAACAAAGGCATCTGTAGAGGCAAGAACGTATAGACAGTACTCTTGTGAAATAAGCAGGTGAACTCTGGGTATTGGGAAGACAGTTGGGGGAAATCTGATCCCATCTCCCTTGCTCTTCTACTGGGCTAGAACGAGGTGTACTATGACCAGTCAATGTTACTTGTCCCAGCCCCGTATGAACAACCCACTTTTTCAGCTTGGATTTTTCATTATCTCAGGAATGCACCACTGTCATTCCCTACCTGCTGATTTAAAGAATGTTATTCTTGTTGTAGGTCAATTATATCTCAATAAAGCTGGAGAAAAAAGAATGTTATTCTTTACTTCTAGAAGCCTCCCTCCCTTTCATCATTCTAATGCTCAGTCTATCTAATGCCATCCATTGTCCTGGCCAAAATCAAGGAAGTGCATTTTGAAAAAACACTCATGTCTTATGAGAGATGTGCTCTGGGGTCAGGTGAGCCATGTATGATTTCTGTATTGCCAGCCAGATGTGCACTTGGGACTGTTTCTTAACAGTTCTCTGCCACAGTTTCCTCATCTGTGAAATGGGATTAATTATAGTACTGACCATGTGAAGCTATTATAAGAACCAAGAGTATTATATGCACAGACTACTTAGCATTGTGTGTGCCCAAAGTAGGTACTTGAAAGACATTAATGATTAATGTTATTACCTTTAGTATTATCATTACTACTGTAGTTAACATTCTATGCTTTACACTTTTCCTTTTTCCTACATGCAAGAGAGTATGTTTCCTCCGTTTTTTTCAACTAGGATGTGGGTAGACATGGTGGACAGGACAGAATATAGTTAAAACCATCATCTTGAATGGGACTTTGTACTCAAGGACTATAACTATGTCTTGGTAGAACACAGAACATTGCTGCTAAATATCGAACATCAGAATGAAGATTCTTTTGAGTTGGCAAATGCAAGAATAATTAATACAGGTGTGTTGTTAAAGTGCAATTGAGAAGATAAAAATACCTTTTTGGTTAAAATCACATTTTATCATTTTGTAACGAGTAATGGAAAACACTATTTTATCAAACTGGTCAAGCAAGTTAAATCATTAATCCCACATACACGTTTCAGGTGCACATAAGTACACGTGCACACATGCCCACACTTCTCTCAGGATATAAGGAGATCCAGTATTTTTGCTGCAAACCCTAAACTGAACTAAAACTTGCCCCTGAGGTGCCTTTGCTATTGAAACCACCTGTTCACTAATGGATGATGTTCTTTCCTCTGAAAACACACTTCTAGTGTCAACGACCTGAAGACTACAGTCTACAAAGAGCAGTTGCCCTCTATCCTCTATCCCCAAGTTGGTCTCTGCAAACCTAGGTCCCCCTGCCCTCATCCATCCTCATCCTGTACAGCTCCCCGCCCCCTGCATATGCTCTTCTGCTGACAATGGCCTTGTCTGGGTCCACTCATTCCGTTCAACTTGTCACATTAAAGACAAAGAAAACGGAATGGAAACGAGGCTTCCTGCAGTCAGCGTGACAGCACAGCGCTCCCCCTGTAAAAACATGGCTGTTAGAAACTTAGAGCAGTTCAGCAGTGAGAGATAGGAATCTTGTCATTTTTTTTAAGGCTAGGCAACAAAGGGTAGGAAGAAAGGGAGAATGAGAGGGGCATTGCAAATGAGGAAATTGGAGGCTGGGAAACCTTGATTAGAGGCCCTCTTGAGAAGAGGGCTTATTGAATATGTAAGAAGGCACACTATATCTTAGGGAAAGGGAAAGACAGTTCTTAATTTTAATCCAATGTGTGTAATAAAGTGATAATTCTTTTGTTTTTTAATATTTGAAATTTGATGAATTTATTGATCAAATAAATATTGATGTGAGGCTACTTTAAACTCAACATATATCTCACATGTTCTAGTTATATAAGTATTGTAAATCAGATTAATTCTAATTTGAATTGCTAAACTCTGTTTTTGACAAATCTGTAAAAATCATGATGCTTCAGGGTACAGAAAAATGACCCCCCACTGAGAAAAAAAGATCCTTTGAAAGGAAGCCAGAGATAACACAATTAATCTTGTTTTTGACTAAATTTACCTCAGAGACCTTCTACGCATTTATTACCTCCTACAAATTCATTTTTTTGTTGCTTGTGTTCAGGTGGAAATCAAATATTACAGATACAATGGACACTCTCAGATACCCGTGAAGTGATAGGATTGCACTACAGTGCTCTCAAAGGGGGATCTTCGAATACTTGGAAGTGCTTATTTTCTTATACCTGCAAAATAATGACCTCAGCGGTTATAATATAAATGAATCTTCTTCAGATGTAACTAATCTACACCAAATTGGGATTTTATTAAGTATTAGAAATCTGCTATTCACAGAACCAAATGTGTTTGAGTTATGTCCACTCCACGTGACAAATCTGAAACATAAAGTATCACCCATTTCTCTTCAACAATGTTGCAGATGCACTCGGAGATAAACATTTGGAAATACTAGATCACAACACTAACCTCTCTGAATACAGTAATACAATTCAGGCAGTGTCAGATGCAAAATAGGAAATTGTCTGGGAATTTTACCCAGTCCAAACCTAGTATATGAAGAAATTATGTAGTTATGTTTGGCAATAAGTGTAGCTGGGTTTAGATACTTTGCAGTTTGGGTGGTGAGTTCTGGGAAGGAGACATATATATTTCAAATTCTTGTCAAGGATTTTTACTCTAGCTGATGTTCTCTAAGTGAGGAATATAAGCACTAATGGCAAATAAAGGGAGCTGTTTTATAATATCCATTCCCAAAGTGGCACGAGATACACATGTGGCCCTCCTGGGGGGTACACTACTCATCCTAGGCTAGTAAGAGGAAAATGTGCAATCAGTCAAGTATGAGAAAAGCTAGATTGAAAAGAAAGGGCACAAAACGTGCTCAGCATTATTAGCCCTCAGAAAATGCAAATCAAAGCCGCGGTGAGATGGATGCCACCTCTCACCCACTGGGATGGGTACAATCAAAAGATGGATAACAGGTGTTGGCAAGGATGTGGAGAAGTTGGAGCCTCGTACACTGCTGGTGGAAATGCAAATGGGATTGCGGCTTTGAGAAAAAACAAAAAATAGAAAACAACTCTGGCAGTTCCTTAAAAGGTTAAAGATAGAGGAGGTACTATGTGACCCAGCAACTCCACCCTTCAGGTATCTATCTACCCAGTAGAAACAAAACATATATTCACACAAAACTGTGCACAAATAGTCACAGTAGCATTATTCCTAATAAGTAAAAAGTGAAAACAACCCAAATGCCTATCATCAGAAGAATGGGTAAACAAAATGTGGTTTGTATCAATGCAATAGTCTATTATTCAGTAATCAAAACAAAAGAATTACTGATACATGATACAAAATAATGAACTTTGAAAACATTTTAGTAAGTGAAAGAAGCCAGTCAACACAGATCATATATTATATGATTCCATTGTTCTGACATGTCCAGAATAGGCAAATCCACAGAGACAGAAAGTAGGTGGGAGGTACCTGGGGCTGGGGGTAAGGAAGATAGTGACAGGCTTCTAATAGATACGGAATAAAATCTTCTAAACTCAGGTTGTGGCAATGGTTGTAAAACTCTGAAAACATACTAAAAACGACTGTACTGTACACTTTAAAAGGGTAAACTTTATGGTATGTGAGTTATGTCTTGATGAGGCTGTTTTGAAATGAAGAGGAAACAGCATGGGAAAGAGATCAGGGACTTTGGGCTGGGTCTCAGGTTTGCATATTCTTGAATAAGTACCTTAACGTCTTGAGTCTTGCTTTACCCCTGGCATGGAAAAACTAAAACCAAAACCAAAAATGCAAACAAAACACTTTTTAAAATACATAGTAGGTGAGATGATATTCTCTAGTTGCTCCAAGCAATGTCTTTCGCAATAGTCACAGAGTACCTATTTTGTGGCTCATGCAATATGTGAGAAATACAATAAAAATGTCTTCAAGATAGGACAGCGAGATTATAAAAATGAGTTGTAGAGGCATAGAGAAAAGAAACAAGATGATGTGAAATCAGGTACTAAGATTGACGGTGATTGATTGCAAAAGGAGAAATTCATAAAAACTCTATACTGGTACAGATCTTAGGTCACTGACTGGGTGCTTGGTTAAGATTGTGAGGGGTGGGAAGAAGCAGAGAAGACGTCCCAGAGCAGTAAAAGCCCAGAGGCAGAAACTTGCAAGACATACAGAACATACATGAACACACAGAAACATGTGTGTCCATGATGCAGAACAGAAGTGGAGCTCAGGTGAATGAATGGTGTGAAAAGGTGAGACAAACTGAGAAGGGTCTTGAAGGATGAGTTCAGTATATTTAACAGATATACTTCTACCTCTGGAAGAACAGAGGTATCACCATCAGAGAATGGATTCTTGGGAAGAGGAACCAATTGTGTGGGGAAGATCATTGGTTCTGGGTTTGCAATTCTGGTGTTGTTGGGATAATGGGACCTGTGAACTTCTGAAAGGCCCAGGTGAAAAATCAGAGTTGAGGATGTCTGTTGAGAACTATCAATATATACAGCCTTGGCACATTTTTGGTAATAAATTTGTTTCTAGAGGTATATAACATGTGATCATCTTTATTCCCCCCCTCCCATTAATATCAGAAGGTCAAGGAAGTATTAAAGTTAATGTTGAGTAGGCTAAGGTTCAGAAAAATAAAAGTTTGTGGTCAGGGTGAGGAAAAACAAAAACGGTCTCTAAGTTCTCAAAACATTATTCTAACAGAAGAAACTTCTTTTGCTGTCAATTTTCACATCTATTTGGAATCTGATAATGACTAGTCTGCCATTTCCTAGGTTCCTTTTATTCCTAGAGTATTTCTTCAATGCACAGGTACACTCCTAGGACTAAAATTCATTACTCAGAAATTATTTATGACATGCAAAAATTCACCTTTGCCCCTCTAATTTCTCATGAGCTGTCACTTCTATTAGTAATATTGAGACAGGTTATACCTCAGAAAACATAGTGCTAATGAAGCCTAGGACATAGCTTCTCATTAATGAGCGTTTGGGAAGAAAAGAAAAACACACCATTTCCCTTAGACTGAATCCCTAATGCCATCCTTTTGCTGTTGATATAAAATGTGCTTAGATTAGAATGGACCCACTTGCCTACTCTTAAAAGTATAGGTTTGCTTTCATTGTCCACTTCTGGGCACATAGTTGGCATTATGGGAATGGAAAACACTCAATGAACTCTTGTTAAATATGGATATAATCCTGTTTAAATAAGAAATCCTGAAGCAAAACTTGTAAGACTTTGACCCTCTATCCATAAATATTACACAGTAGTTCTGAAGAATCTTCCCCAAGAGTAGTTGCCCCTTTTTTTTTCAGGTTATGAAAGACATTGTTATCACATTACCTGACTTTATGGCATATTGTTCTGTCCATGCTGGTATTTTCGTCCTTATTCTGTTTAGTGAAACATGAAGAGAATCACTGAGCTAGAAGGAGAGCCATCTGACAACTACTTTAAAATGAGCTAAGTGCTGAGCAGCAGGTCCTCCTTGCCGGACTGAGAGACGGATGCCAGCTTTTCCAAATTTAGAAGAGAATCCGAGGTACCGTAGACTACATCCAGGAGATGGTGGGAGAGGACCAATCATTACAGTTAAATTCTAAGCCATGGTCAGGCGATGGGGATTGCCTAGCCGGTACCACTAGTAAGTGTTCTTTTAAAAATGTCGCTTTGCCACATTCTGTGTAAAAGTGTTGTGCTATCACAAGACACCCCAGGACATTGCCTATGCTGATAGGATTTATACATTTTAGGAGCAAAATACAGTTGCTGCTTTCCCAGCTGGGAATGCTTTTGTTTCCCTTCTCTACTAGCCCAACACCCCATTTTCCCTTAGACTCACCCCAGCATTTTTTCCCCTGAAAAGTCTAAACTGACCCTCACACATTGGATGAAGAACACCCCTTATGGGCTTCCAAAGCAGCCTATTCACCACAAGTAAAGCACACTCCATTAAAAAAAAGGATGAGTGAAATGTAGAAAGTAGGGTTTCTCAAATACACTTAGCCCTTCTTCAAATGCATATTTGTGAGTTATTATATTCCAGTTAAAATCAGAGAATGTTCTTATAGAAAGTTTAAATCATTGTCAACTCTGAGTACTTCTCCCAACAAGAACTCAATAATTTAAAAGTTTCTAAAAAAGAGTAGTTACAATTTGAGAAAATAAATTCATAAGGGCCAGAGTTTATTTTAAAATTACTAAAGTATTATAAATAATATAAAATTATAGAAAATATGAAAAGTAATATTTAATGTGACAATTAATTATTATTACTTAAATTAATAATTATTAATCTAAAGTGATTAATAATTATTGCTTTAAATAATATATTATAAAGCAAGGGTAATAATTAAATATTAAATATTAATGTTTCATATTAAAATATTAAACATAACATTAATAATTAGTAACAGGGTTTCTATTTGGGCAAATAATTGACTGTCTTATATTAAAACATTATTTAACCAAGTCAAAACTATGTTTTACATATCTAGTACAACACTTCTTAGTCCTTTATACCTAAATATATTTGAAGCGTACACTGGGCGCTTCATCATTGTTACGTTACCTGCAGTGTTAATAGTGGTCACAATCTTTCCATCCTGGTATCTATTTCTATTACTAAAGGCAACTTAATAAAAGTCTTATTCATTAATTTTTAATCCTAACCCGAGGATATGTTTATTGATTTTTAGAGAGGGAGGAAGAGACAAACAAACAGATATTGATGTGAGAGAGAAACATCGATAAGTTGCCTCCTATAAATGCCCTGACCAGGGATTAAACTGGTACCCTTTTGGTGTATGACATGATGCTCCAATCAACTGAGCCACCTGGCCAGGGCTAAAAGTCTTTTTTAATAAACATGTCTTAAATTTTTAATTTTCTCAAAACTACGTACAAAGGATTACATGATTAAGATTGTGCACTCTGTGGCCATCATCAAAAATCAATAAACAACAAGTGTTGGCAAGGATGTGGAGAAAAGAAAGCCCTCATGCACTGTTGGTGGGATGCGGACTGGTGCAGCCACTAGGGAAAACACTATGGAGGTTTCTCAAAAAATCAAAAGTAGAACTTCAGTATGACCCAGCAATTCCACTTCTGGATATTTATCTGAAAAAATCCAACAAACGAATTCAAAAAGATATCCCTATGTTCACTGCAGCATTATTTACAATTGCCAAGATATGGAAGCAATCTAAGTTGCCATTGGTAGAAAAACAGATAAAGAAGATGTTGTACATTATTACTCGGTCATAAAAAAAATGAAATCTTGCCATTGTGATAACATGGATAGACCTAGAAGGTATTATGCTAAGTGAAATAAGTCCAACAGAGAAAGACAGATGCTGTATTATTTCACTTATGTGGAATCTAAAAATCACAAAATAAGTGTACAAATAAAACAGACTCAACTTCATAGATACAGAGAATAAATTTGTGGTTGCTAAACTAGTGGAGGTTTGCAGGGCTGGTTGAAAAAGGAGAAGGGATTAAGAAGTACAAATTGGCAGTTATAAAATAGTCATAGGGACATAAATTACAGCACAGAGAATATAGTCAATAATGTTGTAATAGTATCTATGTATGGTGTCAGGTGGATACTAGACTTATTGGGATAATCACTTCAAAAGTATAAATGTCTATTACTGTCATACAGCTGAAACTAATATTGTACATAAACTGGAATTGAAGATAAAAAAATAAAAAAGACTACTTATTCTGTATAGCATTGAACTCATTCGGATAACAGAGGTCAATTTTCTTTCATTTACAGGTATATGTTCATCTTACTTTTGTTAGAATGGCCACAGTTAATTCCCTCACACACCTACCCAGTTCTCAATAGAAATTTTTATTCCCAATGCTTATCAGTGAAAGACCAACATATTCAAGGATATGTATATTATATTCTTAAAAGCTTTAAAATCTCACCATGTAATATTTTGTAATCTTTTGTTACAAATGAACAACTCTTCTCACTTATGGAAATACTGTAACATTTATCTTAGGCTGAAATGAAGTTCAATATTTCAGAAATATGAAATTATTGATCCTCCTGAACAAACTTGTGATTATTTGCTATATTTAACCCACCTATAAACTTTAGAACAACTACTAAAGCTCTGATCAAGGCCTATGGAAGAATGTTCATACAGCAGTGTTTTAATTTATTTTTTAGAATTTATTGGTGTTTGTCATTATACAGAGAGAAGGAGACTAATTATGCTACCTCTGGAGTTGTGTTTTCTCCCTGGGGAACACTACTCAGAAGACCTTCAAAACATACATGAAAGGTGAACACCCATCACCTCTTCTAAAAGCATTATAAGATATTTGGAACTGAACCGGATTATAGCATTGAATGGCTGGCCAGGTAGACACAGGAGAAATGAATTATATGGAACTCGTTGTATCTACAAATAATGTTGAAAGATAAAAATTTTGTGAGGGTGTCACATACCACCACAGAATATATCAGAATTCACAGAAAAGATAGTGTGGGCTATGGAACTCCATATCTAGTTGTTTTGCTCTATTTGATTTAGGGTTCTGTTTAAAGAAGAGGAAAAAATGAACATAAGGGAGGTTTCTGCATTGAAACAGAAGTGGGTGCAGTGGGCTGGCATGAGCAATTTTGAAAGGCAAGCAGCGCTGATTAAGAACCTCTTGTGAGGAAGGGAGGGACACGAGGAAAGCCAGGGATACAGATCCCACCTTCCCATTTTGAAAACTGTTTCATGAACTTGGACTTGATTAGGTGCTGAATTTACATTTTATTTGTGCTTTGGATGCTGGTGGCTCTTGAATCTCTCTTTCTTAGGGCTGTTAGCTAAGAAAGTCCAAGTGGACAATTTGGGAACAATGTCACCCCAGAAGCAGACCTCACTGTCTTAGTTTGGGCTACTATCACAAAGTCCCATAGCCTGGGTGGCTTAAACAATACACATTTATTTCTCTCAGTTCTAGAGGCTGGAAGAGTGAGATCAGGGTGCCCATGTGGTTGATTCTGGTGAAAGCCCTCTTATGGGTTGCAGATTGTGAACTTCATGTACCCTCACAAGCCAGAGCGGAGATGGGAAACAAGTTCCACACTGATCCCTATAAGGGCACTAATCCCATTCATGAGGGCTCCACCCTTACCTACTCCTAATTACCTCACTCCTAAAACCATAGGGCTTCAACGTAGGAATGGAGAGGCATGCAAACATTCCCTCTGTCATGCTCACCCTTTTCCACTTCAGTGATCGGTGCATCTGAGTCCATTGTGTCTCCTCAAGTTTGCTAATTGGGCTCTCTATCTCCAAAAGGATATGTTGTCATTTCACAACAAAGAGCCACAGAAGCTTTGAGAGAACAATTTTGCTTGTTTCTCAGATGATCGATTTAATCATCAGGATGAGGATATTTACTTGATAAAAGAAATAAATCCAGTTGTTCTCCCTGATGGTAATCATTCATTCTTACAATGAAGGAACCCTGGAAAAATCCCTTCACTCATTAGCCTTTAAAATTGCCCATTTTTGACTTCTGATGATAGGTAACTCTTCATGCTAATATATTTGAAGGATTTCATCTAATCAGACATTGTTTAGACACCTGCCACATATCACTGATTCCTATACATCCCTCACCTCACTGTCTCAGAAGAAGCATTGCTTCTTAAGTTAACTCATTAGTCATGTCAAATAGCGTTAGGTGGACCGGTGGGGGAAGGAGGGATGATTTCTTATACCAAGGTAAATAAAATGTCACAGTGCAATCTAACTCCTTAAATCTGTATGAGAAGTTTCTGGGTCTGGGAAATTTGATCTACTTTTTCTTTTCTTCTGACAACTCCCACTAGGCTGGCTTCCAGAAAACTCATGATCCTTTCCCATTAAGAGAACAATAATACAATATAACTGACATGATGGTTAATTAGATAAGTTCTTCAGAACACTTGAAAAATCCTTAGGGACTGTAATATTAAAACACAGTATTATTATAATGAGACCAAACTAGTCTATTCTTTATTTGGGGCAACATGGCACAGGGTCTAGAGTTAGACACTCCCAAGTGAAGGTGACATTCAGAATCACCTCTAATTTAAAAGCTGATTCTGATATGTAATATTTGAGTAGCCTTGAACAAACTGTTTAATGTTGTTCTGTTTCTCTATCTGCAAAATGGAGCTATTAATAATTGATTCCTCAGGGGTTTTAGTTTTAGAATGAGGTAAAATAATACATATAAAATATTTATACTCACCCCTGAAGTAAAATAAGCTTTTGATAAATATTTACCATTAATATAGGAATTGGGGATGGATGGAGATCTTAAGAGATTCAAAAGATATAGGTGAGAAATAGTTGTGGCAGATTATCAAAACATTCTAGCCTCACCTGGCTGTCTGAGTCTTGGTGATTTATATCTGTGGTTGAGGTAAGCTCATTTTTTCATATCTATTTACTTATCTGTATTATTTGCTGGCAAACAGTGGTATTTTCAATTGACTAATAGAGAAAAGGTAAATATGAGTACAATGAGTAGAGGACCAGACAACAGATTTGGGGTCAGGAACTATGAGCACTGATCCTATTACTGTCATTAGCTACCTGATTCTGTCCCTTAATTTCCTTACCTTGTTTTGAAAAAGCAAATGAAAGCACTGGATAGAGTAACAATACTATGCAAATGAAAACTATTACCAGAAATTGAAGTTTTAAAGTGCAAGATTTCTTTCCAAAACTTTTTATTTCAACTAATTTGTTGCTTAATTCTTGTGTATGTCTCTTCTTCCAAATGGATGGATAAGCCAACCTCCTGAAGTCAGTGACTATACCTTCTACCTCTCCTTCAACCTTGCAGTCTTTCTCTTAGTTCTGGACACAGACAAGTGTCTGGAAGCACACTGTGTGTTTAAAGTCACACAGCATTGATACTATTGTTGGATCTACCAATATTTCATTTTTTCTCATGGAACATTTGAATCCTTTAAGATTGCATTGATTTGCTGACCTAAGATCTTTTTTAAAAAATATATGATTATTTCAAAAGGTTGTTTAAAATTGCTTCTTTGTGGTACAAAATATGTGTTGTCTTGGAAATAAATTTCACTTTTAAGATATTTTTGTGAAACATGGTATTACAACTGCTTTGTTTATCGTTGAACACTCTAGCACACCAACCACCGGGAGTGACTAAGTCTAAGTCCTTCCTTGATGCCATTCTTTCTCTTGTGTTAACCCTTTATTTTATCATGTTATAATACTTTATTTTTATTTTATTTTGTCTCTTTATTGTATACCATCTCAAATCCTAGGCAGCATATAAGCAAACATGTGCAAAAATACATAGACACATGAATGATATATCATTTGAGGAGATTTCTTGCAAAAAACAGGTTAAATATAGTGAAGAAGGGTCTTAAATAGTATACTTGGTGCTTTTTATTAGGTAAAATCATTTGGTTTAAGTATGATAACTTTTTGGCTCCTATTTTAATTGCTTTTATGGGGACATATATTCAAATAGAACACCCCAATTCTACTGAGGTAATTACATAGATTTACACATAAATTCTGCAACTGTAACAACAACTCAGTACACAGCTGGTTTTCCTATAGATTTCTGCCTGCTTTCTGGGCTTATATTTTTAACAAAAATGAAAGGTTTTTCAAGGAGACTTTATCATTTTCTTTGTTTTATCTGTGGGATCAGAATAGAAGGCTGCATTCTCTCTTTGGCAGATGTGGACCACGCCAGAGAATACCTTCCTGAGATTGTTCTAGACCCAGCCTGGCGGGCTGAGATGGAAGAACCTCAGCAGGAAGATGTATGTGGTGAACCCCTGGAGACAGACAATGTTGTGGGATGTCCAGGGGTGGGAGGAAAAATGTGCTGGAGGTGACAAACCAGGGATGATGGTGGGATATGGCGCTTCATCAGTGAACCTACTTCCCTAATGACTAATGATATTGAGCTTCCCTTGTTATTGTTATTGGCCATTCCTATATTAGTTTGGTAAACTGTTTGTCTGTACGCACACACAAACACATGCATAACATGGCCAGTACTATATGTAACTTCAAAAGTTTTTTTAAAAAGAGAACGATGTATTGATTTCAGAGAGAATGCATACTTTTTCCAGATGAAAAGATTAGGATTAAGGTGTAGGAAGATTCCATTTGGGCTGGGATTTGTGTTCTAGATATGATTCTGACATGTTCTTGATTACTCAGGACATGGATTCAGAAGTAATATTTATATTATTGTTATTTATATCTACAGAACACAGCACAATGTTCATGTCCTTTCACATGACTTAATCCTAGTTAAAAATGCCGAAGTGCCCAAGCGAGGAGAGTTGAATGTGAAATGGGAAAGGTGACACAATAAAAATAAACGACAGAGGTTTTGTGTGGTGGGATGAAAGCTGTTCACTGCACATCTTACTCTGTCAGGTAAAATCAGGCTGCTTGTAGGCAACAGGGAAAATCCATGGAGAATTCAAGCAGGAAACTGATATAATCACAGGCATGCTTTAGCCACTTCAACCAGAAAGCAGGAGGAGGAGAACCACAATCTAACAGAAAGATCGGATAGGGGACTGCAGATTATTATATAAGAGCAAGAAGTCCCATTCAAGAGATAGGTCGAAGGAAAGGAGGTCATAAAGGAGATGCAAGAGGATGGAAGGAAGGACAAGAAGCCCAAGAGATGCACTTCAGGAAAAAGGAATGATAAGCCATGCATGAGGATGCCCAACAATGTGAAAAAAAAAAAACCCAAAAAACAGAAAGAAAGAAAACAATGTAAAGGACGTGGTGACTTTGAGAGTAGATTCAGGAAAATAATGCAGCAGCAGCCAGATGGCAGAAGCCTATCAAAAACTCCATCAAACTCTGAGGAGTCAGTAGAAGTAAAGGAATTAGAGACACAGTGTGGGCAACACTTTGAAAAACATTGCTATGAAGAAAAGGACAGGGAGAAAGAGGTTAAAACCCCTTTCTGTTAATGCAGCAGAAAGTTGATGGTAGTCAAATGCAAATGAGAAGGGGACAGTAGGAGAGGCTGAGGATACAAGAGAAAGATGACCATTAGGGTGAGACCCTTGAGGAATGTGGAGGAATGCAGGGAAAGGGATGGATGCAAAAAGTAATGTGTCTTTCGGCAGGAGAGAAGGGGCACGATGCCACCTAGTCTGTACATGTGAAAGCTGGGCAGCAACCAGACCAGGTCAGAGGGAAACAATAAAGATCTGATGCATAGTAGGAAGAGTTGGCTAAGTTAGAAATAGCTGACTGCCAAATTACTTGTCCCAAGTCACAACAACTATTCATTGGCATAGCTGAAAGCCACCACCAACTCTTCAGGATGGAGACATTTATTTGATAGCATTCTGCATTCATTGTTTACTCTGAAATAGTGTTTTTATTAATTTGCTTTTAATCCAAATGAAAGTTTTTATAACAAAACATTAGCCTTTCTTTTGTGGACTACAGAATGGAAAGAATCTATATGGTGAATCTTTAACCATTAAGGAAAGATAGTCATAAGAGCCACTTCTCATGACCATTAATATACATCCAAAACTTCCTGAGGAAGTTTAACTACACCCCAATTTTTAATATATATGAAAGAGTGCTCTGTTAAAGACAAAATTCTATCATGAGTCTGATTTTTAAGGACTATTGACGGTTTTCAATACCATAGAAGTTTGTGTTTTAGATCCCTATGAGGGGATATATTTTCAAATTATCTATCAAAAACCCAATTAAACTTTGAGCAGAGTATTTTATGATGGAAAATATAATTTGATTTAATACCTATAGAAATCTAATCATAAAAGGGTAACACACCTGGAAGGTTTTATTTTAACTCCCTGAACAGTATCATCTGAGATTCACAATCAATTATGATGTCATTAACTTTTATTGAAGAGTGATATAAGTGCTAACCACATAACCACATGGCTGTATTTTTTGGTGAACTATACTCAGAAAGAACCTATCTATATAGTAAATCCCCTTTAAAATTTGGTTCTTTGGAATACATTTATTTCAATGGCCATGCTTCCTATTCACATACAAAGAAAAGTATGTAATTCACTTTGTCTACTTTTTGTCTTGAACAGCAAGAAACGTAGAGTCAAATTTGGTATGCAAAAACAAATATTAATTCTTCTCGATTTCCAGGACAATGATGTCCACTTTATTTTCATTAAAGCACATGTTCACTTTTATCCTTATTTCCTGCATGAAATAGACTCCAAGTATCTCAGTATTATATATGTGGCCCTTGATTTGTCATAAAAAGCTAATTATGAAAATGTCAAAAACAAACAACTTGATGGAACTTTCTACCAACATTTAGCATGAAACTTCTCTCAGGATGATACCCATCCAGATTACTTTAGTACAATATGTACATAGACAATTTACTTTTCTTTGTTAACTGCTAATTATAATAATAATCATCCAAATAAGAGCAAAACAGATTTGTGTTTTCTCAATGTTACCAGAGAATGTAATAACAGAAAAGATAATAAACCAGCTCCACAAACTGCCTAAATTCCTGAGTCTCATTATAAACTAAGGCACAACACAGCACACATTCACATCGGGCCTGGCACAGCTGTACCGAGCACGTGGAACTCAGCAGGAAACCAGTGAAATCTCTGAGCCGAAATGTTTTATGTGAACAGAATACAAATTACCTCCTGAAGGTGCCAAACAGAAGCAAGAGCAGTCATCCTGATTTTCTACCCGCAGAGGAAGATAAAATGAGGACTTTCAGGCAATGGTATTATTGGTTCTGAACTGCCCCAAACTACCTTGCCTTAAAATTCACGTAGGTTGTCAATTTTTATTGGATTATTCAGATAGTAATCTGTATTTTTTTTTTAATTTCACGATCATACATAGAAGAAAGGGTGGTGAAGGGGGAAGTTTTATTTTGCTTAAAGTCAGCATCTACTTTTTCCAATTGGCTAGGAATTTTGTGTCAGCATGATGCTTTTGATTTTGAGTGTCAGCAACCATACTCTGACTAGCGTAAACAACGAGGAGTTTAACTGGCCCACAGAAGTGCAAGTGCAGGGATAGAACGGGGGGCTTCTCACGTGATGGGACCATTTCTGGCTTGGTTTCTTGGCTGTTTTCCAGGCTTAATTTTCCTCCATGGAGGGACTTTGTTTTCAATGTGGCTTCTCTCATGGCCACCAAGAGCAGCCACCAGCCAGTTACTAGGATATGTGTCCTTAATCACTCCTAGTGGAAGACAGTGAAAGTGGTTTCTCACTGCTCCCTTCTAAGAACAAGGAACATGTTCTTAAAGACCCCCTAGTAATCCAATCCTTGAGTCTCATTGGCTAGAATCCATTCACAAGGTCTTTCTGGAGCTAATCATTGATGATGGTATAGGGTTACCAAACTCATCATCGACTAATCTGGACCCATCTGTGAAATGTGTATTGATGTCAGGGTCTCCTAAACTACATGGAAAGTGTTGGGGAAAGATGAATATGTAATCCAATCCAAGTTGCTGTTAGGAAAGATAAATAGTGGAATGGATACTTATCAACAAACAAATAAATTCATGTATTTATTCCATATTTATGGAGCACCCCAAAGCAATCTGTTTATTCACCCAGGAAATGTTTGCTGAACATCTACTATGTCCTAGCACTCTACTAAGCCAAGGGATACAAAGACATCAGCAGCAGAACAGTGAATGGGCTGATGTATGTGGGTGAAAGGCCACTGGATTTGAGAAAGTCAAGAAATTATTAAACTAGACAACTGAATAAAAGGGCCACATGAATATTAAAGCGCTCCAGTTAAGGATTAAAGGGTAGGAAAAGGATTCTGTGACTGTTAAGAATAAAAGAAGAAGTTTTTGAGTTAACAGATTATAAAGAAGCCTTATTCAGCATCATCAAGCCAAATATGATTACTTTCCAGTCAAGAACAGTGTCATTAGTCAGTCTCCAATAAACAATTGGACAACTGGCTTCAAACAATAAGATACAAATATTACTATCTTTTAAAATGATTTAATTTAACCTAATGGCTATATCAAGTCAACATTGATCTTCATATCTTTTCCATGACCAGCCCCCCAACTCAAAACAAAAAAAATACCCCCAAAATTGCTGGTGTCCATATTATTACTATTTCCCTTTAGTTATTTAAGTCAATATAATGCTAGACAGCTTCCTATGCTCTTTCACATTTGCTAAACCAAAATATGTAAGTCGGTGAATTTATTGTCAGCCTATAGAATAATCTTTACTATTTATAGGCACATAAAATTTTCCTAGAAATAGACACATTTTCTCCAAAAAAATACAATTTTGCTTTGAAATGTCTCATCTGGCTCTCTTCTTACCAGACAGCATTGTAGATACATGGAAAGTCAAACTGAATCACTTATAACCCTGTTTTTCTCCCTGGTTGCCCAGAACTACTACAGTTCCCAGCTTCCTTCTGAGTTAGGTTGAGGGCCATTGGACTATAGTTAACGTCCACGGAATTGCAGCAGATGAGATAGCCACTTACATGTCTGGTTCCTAAAACTATCCTGTGCCTCCATCTGATTTTCAAGTAATCTTACACTTGCCTAATCCAGGCTGGGTTTGTCTTTATGACATCATGACCCACTCTACTCCATTACATAGTCCTCACTTTGGTAAAATGGAAGGGCTCTCTTTTCTCTGAGCCTTCCCAGGAGAATTCGTTTCTGGCCCTGTAATCCCAATGTTTACTTAGAACATGTAAGTTCCCCGACTTGATCGACTTATGAAAGTCACCCATCTTTTAAAGTATATATTGAATTTCATTTCCTTTTTAAATTACCTTCATAATCCTAGCTTTGACTGATCTCCATGAATTTTTGATTCCAGGCACCTTTGAATTTGTGATGATCAAAGCACACTTTGTAATATCCAGGCGTCAGGGGATTAGTCTTGTTTTTCCTCCACTAGAAATGTAACATCAGCAATCCTCCACTCCAGTTCAACTCCTGCTCATCATTCATGACCCAGATAAAAAGCCCACTTTCTCCATAAAGTCTTTCTTGGCCAACTCAGCCCTGAAGTAAATTCTGAATTCTTCCAGCAATTGTCTGTACATCTCTGAGCTCCTCATAAATTACTTGGTGATATCTCCTATATTGTTGTCCTGGTCTATTAAGTATTTCTTTACATTTAATTCACTTTTTATTTTCTTTTTCCCCATAAGTGATGGTATTAGTTAATCCAGATTCAACTATGAAATATTGGCTAAAATATTTATCATTCTATGTCCTTGTTGAATGACCATTGCCCATACCCAAGTAACCATGTTTTAATCCCAAACCTGCCCCACCCCCTCTATACACACAGAAAACTTATTTGAAATGCAAAAGAAAAACTCCTAAAGAAAACCAGCTCACAGTTAAGGCTGTAGATATTAGACTAAGAAGAAATTAAGTGAACAGCCAGATAACACCTGCTCAACAATAAACATTGCCTGGGCTGGAGGAGAAAGAGGTGAGACTTGGATGATGCCAGAGAAGGATCCTGGTGCCTGTCCCATGGACAGAGCCTGGGAATGTGGTGGCAAATGACATGTCGACTACTAGGGGAATTCTGAGGGGATTTATGCTTTTATCCCTGGAGGAAGGTCATGGTGTTAGCAAGGCTCATGGAGAACTACTCAGCACCATGGCTACGCCATGTTTGTGTAACAGAACTGGTGGTAGGTAAGAGCCTGAGAAAGAGTGACAGAATGCGTGCAGAGAGACCTGTGAGGACATCCGATATGTCCACACAACTCTAGGAGTTGCTGCGAGAGGCTTACAGGCCCGAGAAGCCAGAAAGTTAGAATGACATTGACGTAAAGTGACTTGGGGAAGCCTGATAATTGAAAGTCAAGGCATGGCTATGACTTTGGGGTTTGTCCAGAGGCAGAAGATAAGATGTCTCTCATCCTTTGAGGCCATCGGTTTTCAGTTTCTTACAGTTTGTAGCATCCTAACTGATATCCAAGGCTATTAGTCAGGGAAGTTCATAATTTCTAAGATGGTCTTGCTTAAGGAGACTGCCTTCAAGCCTAAAAACACATTATCATCAGGAGGAGCAGGTCTATGGCTAGGGTGTGAGTTGAAACAGTAAGCTAACATGTCTGATGTCTCTCTTCACTTTCCTTTATCTCTAGTGCAATGCAATGATTACACTAACAGCTACATAACTGTTTATATGCTGAAACAGTCCCAAGCACTTTACTAATATAAGCTTATACAATCCCCATAAAAAACTCTACAAGATAGACGCTGTTACTTTCCCACATGAAACAAGTAAGGGACATGAGACACAGAATGGAAGCCACAGCCCAAGGTGACCTGGTTCCAGAGCCTGTGCTCTTAACCACTAGCTATGCTGCTTCTTCCTCAAACTTGTGCATTTCGTGGTACTTTTTTTTTTGATTTGGTCCAAATATAATCATACATGAAAAACAATACATAAAGTGACAGAGAAACAGCTCAGAATGAAGCAGAGAAAAAAGATTTGAACAAGTTATAACCTCATAGGTCTCAGCTTTTTTTTTTCTGCAAAAAACACAGGAGGTGAATTAGAAAAATTATGAGCTTTCCTGTAGCACGGGTGACAGTAGGACAATGTTTCTGACATCCCAAGACATAGCTCTAATTAAAATTTCTCAGGATACTGAGGTTTAGAAACAAGTGTGAAAACTATTAAATATCATAAGTAAACCACCACTGATGTTAATCCACATTTTAGAATGAGATCCTTACAATGTTCAACTAATCATGTAAAATAACAGGATGTCTTGCTTTTAGCTCCCAAAGGCAGGGTGAATTACTGACCACAGTGTGGGCAATCTCAGTTTCGGTGTCTCGTGGACAATATCACATAAAGCAATTCTGGGATATATGTGTTGGGTGCATACATGCCAGACCAACTTGTGATTGCTACTTTCTACAAATGGACCCCAGTGAACCATACCGTTGTGAAGTCCCATCCCATCTGGTAACTTCATCTTGAAATCTAGCTGACACACTGTGAGAAGCCCAAACTTCGCGGACAGGACACATGGAGAAGAGGCATGATGGTCAACAGTCTCAGCTGAGGTCCCAGCAAAGCCAATACCGACAGCCAACAATCAAGTAAGTCATCATGGATGCTGCTATTAAGTCAAGTCCCCAAATGCCCGGATCACATGGAGCAGAAGCATATGCAGCTGAACACAGTAAACCCACAGAATCGCAAGAGATAATCAAATAGTTATTGTTTTAAGCCACTAAGTTTTTAGGTGGCTTGTCACAAACTATGTAACAAACATGTATCTGTACTGGGACCCTTGGTTCAAGTCATGTAACGTTATTCTGAGGGTCACATGGAGCTAACTGGTCACAGGCCCCTCACCACTCATTTTCACTCTAAATCCCTGTAATCGTTGATACTAAAACTGGAACATCCATTTTTCTGTCGGTGGTTCATATTTAAAGGGGAAATACTTTTCAAGTACATTTTTATAAAATAGGATTGAAGTAATAAAGTATCAAACTTCCCAGTATGAGGAGAAAGTGAACAGCAGAAAGAAAAGCTGCTATATCTGCAGCAGCAAAATAAACTTAGTGTTTATTGATACAAAACTGTGTACAACATGCAGAAGCCAGTGCATATTTTTTGTATCAATAAGGGGGACTACCTTGTGCCTTGTGATGCTTTGCTGAGAATGTCAGGGCATTGTCCTTGACAAAGGAACCTCTGAGAACAGCTCATACCTTGTTCTATTTTTCCTAACAAACTTGCTTGAGGGTAGAATCTACTGCAGATTGTTAAATTGTTAAATCTTCAGTAGACAAGAGATTTTTAGGATTAGATTTCTTCGGAGAAACCAGCTGAATGTTTACTCAGAACAGT
>PVKM010001042.1:0-86370 GCA_004027735.1 Carollia perspicillata
TAAAAACCTATGGAGGTTGAAGTGGCAGGAGAATCTCCCAGCCTCACAGGAGAGTTTGTTGGAGAGACCCACAGGATCCTAGAACTTCACAAGCCCACCCACCTGGGAATCAGCACCCAAAGAGTCCAGTGCTTGTGGGTAACAGAGGAAGTTACTGAAAGCTGGCCAAGAGCCAAGCAAGTGGAATTGTTCCCTCTCAGACCCCTTCCCCAAATACAGCACCATAACTCAACAATGTGGGTTGCCCTGCCCAGACAAATACCTGAGAATCCCCTTATTGTGTAACAGGCACTCCAAGACTTTCATTTGGGGGATATATCTCCTTTACAGGCAAGTTCTTTGGCTTCTCCATTCCCCATACTATCTTAACCTCCCTGTCTATTTTGTACCTACCATTAATGCTTCTTATTCCCTGACCTTTTCCCTCATTCTCTCCCCACTCCTTGCCACTAACTCTCCATGTGATCTCTATTTGTGTGAATCTGTGCCTGTTCTCATTGTTTGCTAAGTTCATTTTTGTTTTTGTTGTTTTATATTCAGTTGTTGATAGGTGTAAGTTTGTTGTCATTTTACTGTTCATAACTTTTGATCTTCTATTTCTTAGATGAGTCCCTTTAACATTTCATATAATGAGGGCTTGGTGATAATGAACTCCTTTAATTTTACCTTATCTGGGAAACACTTTATCTACTCTTCTATTCTAAATGATAGCTTTGCTGGGTAGAGTATTCTAAGTTGTAGGACTTTGCCTTTCATTACTTTGAATACTTCTTTCCAGCCTCTTCTTCCCTGGAAGGTTTCTTTTGAGAAATCAGCTGACAGTCTTATGGGAACTCCTTTGTAGGTAACTGTCTCCTTTCCTCTTACTGCTTTTAAGATTCTCTCCTTATCTTTTATCTTGAGTAATGTAATTATGGTGTGCCTTGGTGTGTGCTTCCTTGGGTCCAGAATTTTGGGACTCTCTGAGCTTCCTGGACTTCCTGGAAGTTTATTTCCTTTTCCAGATTGGGGAAGTTCTCCATTATGTGTTCAAATAAATTTTCAATTTCTTGCTTTTCCTCTTCCCCCTCTGGTACCCCTATGATTCAGATGTTGGAACATTTAAAGTTGTCCCAGAGGTTCTTAAGCCCGTCCTCATTTTTTTGAGTTCTTGCTTCTTCATTGTGTTCTGGTTGAACGTTTATTTCTTCTTTCTGTTCCAAATGGTGGATTTGAGTCCTGGTTTCTTCCCCTTCACTGTTGGTTCCCTGTACATTTTCCTTTATTTCACTTTGTATAGCTTTTACTTTTTCCTGTATTTTGCGACCATAGTTAACCATTTCTGTGAGTATCCTGATTACCAGTGTTTTGAACTGTGCATCTGATAGGTTGGCTATCTCTTCAGCACTTAGTTGTATTTTTTCTGGATCTTTGATGTGTTCTTTCATTTCGACCATATTTTTTGTCTCAGCACACCTGTTACGTAGTAAGGGGCAGAGCCTTAGATATTTGTCAGGGCTGCATTGTGGTACTGTATTTGGTGGAGAGGTCTGAGAGGGAACAATGCTACTTGCTCAGCTCTCAGCTGGCTTTTAGTCACCTCCTCCACTACCCAGAAGCAAATCAGGCCCTTCTGGTGCTGATTTCTGGGTGGGTGGTTTTGTATACATCCTATGACCCTGTGGGTCTCTCCAACAAACTCTCTGTGAAGCTAAGAGTTTCTCCTACCACCTCCACCCCCATAGGTTTTTACAGTCAGAGCTTTTGAGGCCTTATTTTCCTGCACTGGAACCCTGGGTTGGGTGGTCTGTCTCACTCCCCAGCTGTTCCTCACAGTTTATCCACACACAGATGTGGGACTTCCTGGTGTGTCAGTGACCACCTGGCCAGCCCTAGTCCTCCAGTCACTGTATTGCCACTACTCCTCTACACCCTGGCTGCCTGTGTCCTCCCCTTTTACTGGTCTGGAAGAATGTTTCTTCTTTAATTCCTTAGTTGTCAGACTTCCATACAGTTTGGTTTTGTGGCAGTTCTTGTTGTTTTCTGTTTTTAAATTTGTTGCTATTTCTTCTGGTTGTGTGAGGAGACAAAGTGTATCTACCTACACCTCTATCTTGGCCAGAAGAAAAAGCATTCTCATTTAGTCAGTTGCTAGCACAGTATTCAGAAAACTATCACGTTATCCCAAACCTCTAGGTTTTAAATTGCCTGTTGATCCAAAATAGAATCAAATACGTATTTTGATCTACTTATAAAGCTTTAAATGGTGTGGATCTAACAATGCATGCAGAACTAAACAACTGGATCCAGTCAAGCACTCTCAGCTTGTTCACTGATGCCCAGAAACTCGATCTCTAGATACAAGGCAATTAAAATAAAGAAACTGTTTTCTAAGTCGATGGCTATGATGTTTGAAAGTTCCTCTGAAACAATAAAACCTAGAAACCAAAAAAAGTAAGAAATGGTAGTGTTATCTTTTTTCTTGATGATTTTGTTGTTCTTTATGAAATAAACCAGATTCTAATAGACTTTGGAGAAGTTCAGCAATTTAAAACTAATTTTACCTTTCTCATGTTTTTTTCTCACATAACTATATGAGGTCTGTCTGGAAAAACCCAACCATTGTTAATATAACAAAGAGGGTTTGTGCAACATTGATGTAACCTGCCAGCCAAGGATAGTGGACTGGAATGTACATGTAGAAACAATAATGACTTCACTGTACTACTCAGTGGAGGTGGTAGACGTCGTTATGTAAGCATGTGTACTGTATGGCCATAACATTCAAAATGACTGAGCAAGTACAGCAATAAATTTGCATCAAATTTTGTAGTAAGCTTGAACATTCCCCTGCAGAAACTATTTGGATGATTCAGAAGGCCATAGCTATGGGCAACTGGTGATGGGCAACTTCATCATGACAATGTGCCTGCTCTTGCATCATGTCTTGTGTACATTTTTTTTTGGCAAAACATCAAATCACCCAGGTGACTCAGTCCCCCTACAGCTTAGATTTGGTGCCCTGAGACTTCTGGCTTTTCCCAAAACTAAAATCACCTTTGAAAGGGAAGAGATTTCAGACCTTCAATGAGATTCAGGGCAATACAATGGGGTAGCTGATGGCAACTGGGAGAACTGTATGGGGTCCCAAGGTGCCTACTTTGAAGGGGACTCAGGCATCATTGTTCTATGCACAACGTTTCTCATACCTTGTATCTTCTTCAATAAATGTCTCATTTTTTATATGACATGGCTGGATATATTCTGGGCAGACCATATGTATTACATATGTAGTCCTCTAGGAAGAAGAATTGGTGGGAAAACAAGAAGAAAGGTTAAACTGACAGAAAAAGGAGGAATAAATCTAAATTAGAAAACTAAATGTAATAGGAGAAGAGCAGAAAATAAAAGATAATGTAGAGAAATCAATGAACTAAGGGTAAAATGAGGTGAGTATATTTCCAAGCTGGGGTCTCCAATTCAATTTCACGTTCTGAGGCCAGAAAGGTAATTGAAATGAGTAAATCATAGTGGAATAAGACAACCATCATCCTTTTTTTATAATTTTCCTCTCCCCACATTTGATAGATATATAAAAGTAAATTATTCTCTTAAAAATGAAAGCAGAGCAACATCACCCTCTGCTCAGAGAATGGTGGGCAAACCAAAGTACAGCTCTGGCCAATATGGAGAAACTTCTAATTTTTAAATAGAAATTTTAATCAAAATGTTATGAGGAATTTGAAATGGTGCAAATCTATTTAAAATATTTAAATTTATGTGAATACTCTCATCACCCCTTACCAGCTCTGTAGCTACAAGTATGGCTTTGGCCCTTAGTCTACCTGATCATACACTTACTATTAAAAAGTTAAGGGGAAGGGGAGAAAATAGTGTTCCTAACTTTACCCCTATCTGTTCTCAAGGCCTGCCGGGCCCTGCTATTTTCTGCATTCTTCTCTAGATTACCTTCCTTTCCATGAAATTAGGGTATAGTTCTCTGTACATGGTCTGTAAGAAGTAGCTCTATGTTCTCACTTATTTTCTGCTTGTGTCAATTATTTTTGAAAGAGTTTAGTGTTAGCCCTGGGCAGATATCTCAGTTGGTTAGAGCATTGCCCAAATATCCCAAGGTTGTGGATTCAATCCCCAGTCAGGTTACATACAAGAATAAACCAATAGGCATAAATAGAGCATAAATAAGCATAAATAGGCATAAATAAGTGAAACAACAAATTGATGTCTCTCTCTCTCTCAAATCCATCAATCATGGGTTTATTATTTTGCTTTAGTCTAAATTCATTTTTTAATGGGAGCCTCACAGTGTGCAATTCTGGTTTATTTATAGTCATTTATTATCTAGGACCGTTCAAGTGAACTGAAGGAAACAGGCAACTACAGCCTATTTCTAGGAATATGTCCTATAAGAAGGGCTGGCTTCACAGCTATTGGATCACCAGAGTTGCAAACAGTTCAGTTCTCAGAAGGAATCCTGGTGTTTAATTGATTTTTATGTGGCCGCTGTTATGAAATTATTAATACTTTTATATTTCAATGTGCTCTGTAAGTGAAATTTGAGAGGACAGTGGTCATGAGCCAGGGGCTTAGTTACACTCACACATGCCATCGTGATTCTTACCTCCCACCATCTCCATGCCCCTCCAAGATGGGCTCTTTTTGGTGGCTCTCCCAGTGCTGGGTACAGGAGTGGCAAGAGTTAGGGTTGGGCATGTGAACTTCAGGGACTGAGTCATGGAGCTGGCCCCAGGTCCTGTGAGGTGCTAAAGTCAACTTGATATTCCTGAGAAGCATGGCATTAAATATAAAATGAAAGCACCATGACAATTACAGAGACCACAAGAGGAAAAAGAAAAAGACATATTTCTGTCTTTTGAACATTGAATCCCAGTTTTATTTTATGTGAAACTCTAAAACTTATGTAGCTGGTCCTGCTTTCCAGAGTACTTTCTTACCGCTGAACTACACTTTCCCGTGTACCCACATACCTCTTCTCTTCTGCCTAAATACACAATATCAAACCAAAAAGTCCAGGGAAACATAGGTGTTTTTAAAAGTTTAGTTAAGAGAAATGGGAGACAATTCCTTTTAAATGCCAGAGTTACTCTGTGCCCCAAATCTGTAAAGTGTGAAAAGCAAGTGCTGGTATAATAGCTATCACTTTTTTTTTTTTAAGCCACACATGCATGCTCACTTTAGTTTTCTCACAAAAATAGTGTGTATAAGGCAAGGGCTGTGATGTACTCAGAAAAACCTCATTCAAATTCCATTTCTGCCACTTGCTAAATAGGTAACCTTGGGCAACTTACTTAACCTTTCTTAGCCGGTTTCAGTCTTCTACAAAATGACTTGTGATAATGGACTTTTAGAGTAATTCAGGTTGAATTATGTACCATTAAACAAATATATAGCATAGCCCTGGCCAGGTAGCTCAGTTGGTTAGAGTGTCATCTCCATACATCAAGGCTGTGGGTTTCATCCCAGGTGAGGACACGTGCAAGAAGCAGCCAATGATACCTAAATAAGTGAAACAACAAATCTATGTGTATATGTCTCTCCCTCTCTTTCTCTCTGTCTCTCTGTCTCTCTCTCTCCCTTTCTCTCTTCCTCCCTCCTCCCTGAAACTCCCTCCCTTTTTCTCTCTCTAAAATCAATAAATTTTAAAAAAGAAAATATTGTCTTTGCTGATGTGGCTCAGTGGTTGAATGCCGGCTGTGAACCAAAAGGTCACCAGTTCCCTTCCCAGTCTAGGGCACATATCTGGGTTGCAGGCCAGGTCTCTCGTAGGGAGTGCACAACAAGCAACCACACATTGAGGTTTCCTTCCCTTTCTCTCCCTTTCTCTCCCTTCTTTCCTCTCTTTAAACAGTAAATGAATAAAATCTTCAAAGAAAAAGAAAATGCATAGTATGTTCATCATATAGTACAGAAACACTAATAAAAGCATACATATACAATTTAGACTATTTTATAGTTTCAGTATTTCACATGAGATCAGGTGCATTCAGGGTGGTATGGTCATAGACAGTTTTAGTATTTCAATGCATACAGAGTAAGTTCATTCTGTGTCATATACAAAGAACCCATACTTTTAGCTGAAGTGATCAGAAGTCATTAAAAAGTGTTTCTAAGGTCATGTTTATTGCACCTGGTTATGCTCAACAACTGTCATAGTATGTAAGAGTTGAAATGGCAAAGACTGCTATCCATCGGCAAATGTGAAGTTAATTTAATGGCTTTGGAACCCCTGAGCCCCAAGCAAAGTGTTTGGTCTTTCAAAGCCAAGTATTTTTGTCTTACATACTGAGAATTTTCTTAATTGCCTTGATAGGTGAGAATGTGATTTATAATAGTATTGGAATAGTGATGAATGTCTGTTATAAGGTACAATCACCATAAGCATGAATCCAGATATCTTTTTCACTTCTATTATGCAGTAAATAATATTTGATAAATTGTACAGTTTAAAACGTAATAAAATTAAATTACAAATAAACCATAATTTCTTACTGGGCTTCTTTAAATAGACTCTGAGAAATTATGGAGGGTATTGACAGCACCTAATTTGTTTGGCCTCCTAATAGAAATTTACAACTTCGGTCAGAGTTGTGGAAAAACAATTTGTGCAGAGACAAATTATACTTGTATTAAGTTTTTATAAATTCTATTTTCAAGATCATGAAATTGTCATCTTAGGCTTAAATAACACAGATCCTTCTTTCTAAAAGATAACTTGTAGTTCATAATGAGTGTAGTCCAATATTATACCCACTAGAAGTATAGACAAATAGTAATTAACAGAAGGCAGTGAAAGTCCTCTAAGACAGCTAACTGAAAGCAGAACAAATCACATTCTTGGAAACAAGAGAAAACTTTTAATTAGTCTCTGATAAACTTGGGAAAAACTATGCAATCAATAGGGAACAGAGCTTATTAGGAAAGATGGGCAAATGGTTTTAATATAATTTATTCAGTATTTATATGTGAGTAGATTACCTAAATTACATTTTAGCAAAGAAATTAATATAAAGATAAGTAGGGTTTAATTACGACTAAAATTATTAGAAATAATTATTTAGTTGGTAATAAATACTATAAATAAATGGTAAAACCTTAAGAATTTATTAAAAATATTTCCCAAATTATCTACAGTATTTATAGAAACAGGGTTAACACCAAGAAATGAAATGCACAATTGTGAAACAAGTTTAAATCATTCTTCCAATTGTAGTTACCAAAGTATATTTGAAATTAATTTTGATTGAAGTGAATAGCTTCTGCTTCAATGAATTAAACCAAACCATATCTTCTCTAATTCAGACCTATATTCTTTTACTCTTTATCCAATGGAAATGGGCAGGTATTTCCTTTATTATTACAGGAAAGCAAAAACTCATCCTCATCTTTCTCACATATTTTCTATCTTTTGGTTCCTTTAGTATCTTTCTATCTTTTGTACAGGTCATTAAAAGCTTCACACTATAGAATGAAGTTTGTAGGATGTTTTAACAACATAGAATGGAATAGATAAAAATAGGAAGAAAGAGCAAGAGAAAAGAAGAAATAGAGTAAGGAATACTAGTTTTAAAAAAAAACATTTTATTTATTTATTTTTAGAGAGAGGGGACGGGAAGGAGAAATAGTGGGAGAGAAACATCAATGTGTGGTTGCCTCTCATGTGTCCCCTACTGGGGACCTGCCTGCAACCCAGGCATGTGCCCTGACTGGGAATCGAACTGATGACCCTTTGCTTCACAGGCCCGTGCTCATTCCACTGAGCTACACCAGCCAGGGCGAGTAAGGAATACTATTGAAAATAACAGGTGAAATCAATGAAAAATGTTGACTCTAAAACTATTTGAGCTCTATTATGTGCAGTTCATTGTGTTTGAATTCACAAAATCTTCTAAAATCTGTTTGATTAATAAACAAGAAAAACATAGTTATTTTACTTCTTTTTCAGGGCTTTGTTTTATAAAGAAGATTAAGGAACACGTTAACAAAAAGTTTTTCTCTACTTTCCCCCACCCCTGCAATGTTTGCTATCTAATGATGATGTGATATCCTTAGGCGCTGTGATGTAAACACTCAACAGAAATATGTTTTACTCAGGAAAGTTTGGGCAGGATAATGTTTGTTTTCTGCAGTGATGAGGGTTTTCTCTCCCAGGGTTCCTCAAAAAAAGAGAATGCATTCCACTTTCCCCTACCCATGAAAAACCTCATAGACACAGGCTACAGTATGGTGATTTCCAGAGGGATCTGGGTTCGGGGGGGGTAGAATAGTATATGGGGGGGATAAATGGGGATGGAAGAAGACTAGACTTGGGATGGTGAACACACAGTACAATATGTAGATGGTATATTTTAAGACTGTACATCTGAAATCTATATGAATTTATTAACCAATGTCACCCAATAAATTCAAAAGACACAAAGAAAAAGATGAATGAAAAAAATCTTAGAGGATCCCAGGGTGCTTGTTATCAATTGTGGTGGATACTATATTATACTGCCCAAAACTTTCTTTTAGTTTAGATCTTTCAGCTGCTAGGGTGCTACAGACAGAAAGTCCTTATCTTTTTTTAAAAATATATGTGCTTTTTTATTTTAACAATTTATTTATTTATTTTTAGAGTGGGGAAGGGAGGGAGAAAGGGGGAGAGAAACATCAACATATGGTTGCCTCTCACACACCCCTTACTGGGGACCTGACATACAACCCAGGCATGTGCCCTGACTGGGAATTGAACTAGCGATACTCTGGTTTGCAGGCCAATGATGAATCCACTGAGCCACATTATCCAGGGCAGAAAGCCCTTATCTTTACAACCTTTTTAATGTGGTTGTGATCATGAAAGCTACCTCTCAAGGTAATGTCCCCTTAATAGGGCTGTATACATCTAATGAATGATCAATGGGGGTATAAATTCCTAACCCCCCCATCCTAACCAAAAATATGCTGAAGGATCCTCCCAGCTGAAGCTTCAATGAGACTGCATCTGAACTCAATTTTTCCTAGGCCCCACCCTATTTCCTTCTCTTTCATAAGTGTTGATCACAAAAGCATACCCAAAAATCTTCCCAATTGCTAATACCAGAGTTTGTTTTCCAGGGGACCAGAATGGGTATAGGATACATTTGAAAAACATAAATAATCTTGGAAAGAGTGGCTTTAAAAATAGAAAAGAAAGGAATGGAATTTCTCTACATTATCATTCGTGTTTCAGGTATGAAAACATTCCATTCCGGATTGGAGCAAGAAGATGAGAAACTCTAAAACAATAGCAGTTGTAGCTAAATGGGAAGAACAAAAAAGATAAGATTGAGCTGACAAATCAAGCAAATGTAAAACAATGTTTAAGGTAAAAAAAGCAAGATAGTATTTAAGAAAAACACAAATATATAAGAAGAAAAGTGCATAGTCACTGACTACAGTGAATACATTTGCATAAAGCTAATTTGTATACTAATGTTCAACTGCCATGATTGATCTATTTACAAAGCATAAAGGACAAGGATGGTTTCAAAAGACTATTTGAATGCTATAAACCTGAAGAGAGAAAAAGGTAACCACAGATGGCAGAAATTGTGAGTCAGAAGGGCAGAGATTGCTGAAGGAAAGAGATATCATCATTTTTCAACCTTTATATTATATTGATTTATAACATACATACAGTAAGCTGTGTAAACCTTGTGTGTACAGCTCTTTGGATTTTTATATATAGATGCACCCTTCTGAGCAACACCAGGTCAAACATTAGAAAGTTCCCTGGACCCAGAGCTTCCTTCTAGCCCGATCCTAGTGACCAATATTCCTTCACCAGAACTGAGCATTGTCTTGACTTCTATACCATAGATTTTGTTTTGCTTGTTCTTGAGTTTCTTATGCATAGAATCATAAAGAATGTCCTCTTTTGACTCTGGCTTCTTTCACTGAACGTAATTTCTGAAACTCAGCCATACTATTGTGGGGTATCATTTCAAAGAAGAATGTCAAAAGATAACATCACTGGTTGTAGAAACAAGAAATGCAAGTTTGGGGCTAAAAATAAGGACATAAATTCCTGGTAGAGGAAAGGCAGGTATTTTCCAAAAACTGATAAAATATAAGCATTTTATCAAGGGATTTTTAATGTTTCAGAAAAAAAATAACACAAGTGTAAGTAAAGCAGAGTGTTCTCTTCTGGTGAATAGGATTGAGAGTGAGAAGGAAGTTTGCCTGCAATGGAAATTTTGATGTTGGGCATATATTATATAGATACCAATATAAACTTTTTGTGTGTTTGTGTGAGGAATTAATATATTTAGTCTAGGGAGTTAATTGTGGGGTATGAGTCAAATTTGGCTGAAAATATAGAAGTATTGTCTGATGAATAACTAAAATAAAACATCTCATCAATGAGTGGATTTCCATAAGGCAATTGAGGGATGTTTCATACATGTAGGAGACAGTCATGGCATTCTATGGTTTAATGTGCCTTTAGCAGAAAGATTTCCAAAGAACTGCTATTAGATAGCAGTGTCAAATTATTTTAAAATAATAATGTTTAAGTTCATTGTATAATAAGAAATCTCACAACTCTCCCTTCTCCATGTGCCCCTTATGTTAAAGTAACTTCAATTATTAAAAATGTAACAACAAATTTAATTTAACTCAAGGCAAAATAAAACCTTACATTAAATTTCTATGCAGATCATGTTGCTGAAACCTCTTCAAGAAATCAAAGGAAAAAGAAGCTATAAATACATGAACAACTTACAAAGCAGAAATTGGTTCTGTGAGAACAGATTAATCTGGTTTAACGTGTGCTGAATAATAGAAAATACACAATATACTTCATGAGGAGTTTCATATTGTCCGTACGCAGTTCAAATTTACCCCTCAGAGAAAAAGATATTGTTGATTCTTTCTGGTCAGCTTGAATTTTCTTTCCTAACACTTTTCCCAAAACAGTTATAATAGTACTAAACAGTACTGCATACTCTTGGGGGAGCAGACATCACACAGCTCCCCCACATCACATCACATCCTCCCATATCACATCATACTGGTGACTCGTAACTTCCCCTGCATCCAAACATATCTGGGATGCAAGCTGGCACTCTGGAGGGGATGGTGCCCGCCCATTTTGTTCTTCAACCATTCTAATCACTGAAACGTGTTTTTTCATATTGAGCCCACTTTGTAGACTATATAAATTAAATATATTACTTTTCTTTCAAATATTATGGTACTTACTACATAGTTGGATTAGGAAAGTGTTTCCGGTTCTAAGTCATCCACAACCTCCCCCCATTAACTATTTTGTAATATTTAAAACAGAATTTGTTTCCTCTCAGCAGCCACCCACATCCTGATGGCACATCTTCCTCCTGAGTGACACGAACTTCCGTTTTATATTCATTGTTCAGAATCATTCCAGGTTCCTGTTATTAATGCATTTAAGCTGTTATCACTCTCGAGTGAGATTGCCTGTTTTATCTCTGACCTTTATTTCTATGGTCTTACACCTTAGTCATAAAATGTTAGTGATCAAGATGTTTTCCATATCTGTGTTTTTCCTGCTTTTCCCATTTCACCTGGGATTTCAACTTTTATCATCTGACCCGTTTCTCGAGATGCAACAAATCCTAGTCCTTCATAAAACTTGGGTTAAATGTTTTCTGGAAGAACGCATGTTTTTCGACCCATCACTGACATTATTTACTACTGTTTGTGCCCCACTGAATCCCACCCAGATAGCTATCAAGGAAGAACTCATTACAACAGACCACTCTATGCTTCCATCTCCTCCAAGTACCAAATTATTCGCCACATTCTGACTGTACAATTTCCCTCCATAATCCCTTCCCATTGTTTTTAAGGTGAAATTAAGAGGATTTAGCCCACATAGCATAGAATATAATGCTCTTCTTGATCTGTCTCAGGTTATTTATTTAGCTTTATATCCTACAGTCATCAGCTTCCTGTAGTCAGCAGCCTTCCTACCACCTTAATATTTATCTGTTAGTCAATTTCTTAATATTACAAATCATCCTAAACTCATGTTTCCCCCAAAACCACCAACATTTTTCACTTACTTCCTCAGAGGGCAGTAAATGATTCTTTCATATCATTTAGATCTACACTCAAATATTATTTCTTCAGAGAGGTATGTATTGATTCCTGTATAAAAATGTGTTCCTCATCACTCATGTCCCTATTTTTATACACTTAGCGCTGTTGCAATCACAAGGTAATCCTTGTTCTTTTGGGGGAGGGGAGAAGGGCTTCTTTCATTTAAAATAAGTGTAATGATAGGGATCTTTTCTTGTTCTCTGCTCTATTTCTAACACCTGACACATTGTCTTTTGAGTGAATGAACAAATGTTTATTTAGAGAGTGAATGAATGTTTTGTTACCTAGGAAACTCACTAGTGTGTCAACATTTTATACTTCCCCTTCTTGAATTAGCATCACGTATCTGATAATTGGAAAGAACACAGTGGATACCTCTCTCAAAATGCTCAATATTCTTTATTCAATGGGTAATAAATTTCAAGGCAGAACTATCTACTTCTACTCTAATTTAAAAAGAGATAGTTCAATTTCCATAAATTAGCAAGAGCAGAAAATCACGATATTTGAGTGGGTTAGGCTATAGAAAACCTACTGCCTGGTCCTTATTAATTCTCTTTTGGCCGTAGAAGACTATCACCTTGCTGCTCTGCACTGGGAACCTCTGACCAAGCCACCTTCCCATTACTCTGAGATCTCCTTTATCATTCTTTCTTCTAAATCCACTTATATTTGCCTGAGTCTCTTTCCCTCTCTCCCAGGATGGTGAAAAGAAACTAATCTCATAGTTCTACTTGATAAATATGTTGATGTATGATAATGGCTTAACTCATCTTTTTTCAGAGGTTTGTATGAGAAAAAATCATTAAACCAAAGAAATGAGTATGTGTCTCAAGATTTTGGTTCAATTCCTAGTAACGAGATGTGTTATCTTTCAGCTCTCCAAATTATGCTCCATAAAAAGGTTCTTTGTATAAAGATAATCTAGACTAACAAAACATTTTACTAAGATCTGTTTTCTTTTAATACTGTCAGTTTATTAATAGCCAATGTTTTCATGGTAATAATGTTACCATAGATAGTTAGCTAATTATTCATAAGAAAAAAAGCAAAGGAAACCCTGGTTGGTGTGGCTCAGTGGATTAAGTGTCAGCCTGTAAACCAAAGGGCCACTGGTTTGATTCCCAGTCAGGGCACATGCCTAGGTTGGGGGTCAGGTCCCTAGTGGGGGGTGCACAAAAGGCAACCACACATTAACGTTTCTCTCCCTCTCTTTCTCCCTCCCTTCCCCTCTCTAAGAGTAAATAAATAAATAAAATCTTTAAAGAAAAAAATTACCATTAAAAAAAAGGCAAAGGAAAATGGACATTGTTGAGCCTAATGGGCTTGAGAGCATAAGCCTGGTTGTTTCATCAGGAAGCTACAATTTCACATACTCCAGGGGATCACAGCATTGGCCTGCCAAGGATGAAGTTTCCACCTTTCCTCCTCCAGTAGCAGATTGTTGTGGGGAGGTAAGTACATGTGCAATAGAAGTCAAAATGCTGCAGGAGGAGGTGCTTGACCATGGAGGTCATAGTGGACCCATTAGAAGCCCATGAAAGTTTGGGAAGTTCAGGAAATTGATTGGTTGTTTTTTTAAAAAGCTCCTGGTTCATCCCAACCTGAAATAATATAATCCCAAGGGAACAAACAAGCTCACTCACTTGGTGAGCCATACTCACCTCAGGTGCTCAGATACATTCCCTTTCCATACCATGTGACCCTAGCAGCTGCACAGTTGGCATCCTCAACTCTATAAACATAGTCTCCAGGTGGGAGCCTGGGCAAACCAAAACTACGTGGATGGGGACTGAGACTGCTTAGCAGCCACTTAAGGGCTCCAAAGGACTAAGGTTTAACATGAAACAGAAACTGTGGATGTAGGCCTTTGTTTTGGCCTTGCTGAACACACAGTTGGGCTTTTTCCATGTTGCAATGGACAGAGATGGGACACGGGGGCAGACCTCCATCCAGATAAACCACAATCTCCCATGAGTGGGTTGGTGAATAATAACTAAATTTTAGTTAGAATTTAGCATGTACCAAAACCGTGCTTTCCAAATACATCTCATTTTACTTGTATAGCAGTGCTACAGGAAATAACTTTTATCCCAGACTTACAGGTACAAAAAAGGCTTAAAAAGAAGTTAAATGTCATGCTTATTGCCTCACTTCTGATTGGTGGTGAGGCTGGGACTCAAATTTAATCTCTATGATTCCAAAACCTTAATGTACCATAGCCTCTCAAAAAAAGAGAGAAAGTTTTATAATGGTGTTATATTTTGTCTTTCATTAAAGCAGTGGACAGAAAAGGGGCCACAAATGAACCTGGCAAGCCCTGGGAAAGCTTACATTGGTAACCTTACAAACTCAGAGACCTCAAATAACCACATAGGATGGTCTGAAATTAGAACTTTCTAACTGCCCTGGCTGGTGTAGCTCAGTGGATTGAGCATGGGCCTGTAAAGCAAAGGGTCACAGTTCAATTCCCAGTCAGGTCACATGCCTAGGTTGCAGGCCAGGTCCCCAGTAGGAGACACATGAGAGGCAACCACACATTGATATTTCTCTCCCGCTCTTTCTCCTTCCCTTTCCCTCTCTCTAAAAATAAATAAATAAAATATTTAAAAAAACTTTCTAACTAAAAGCAGGCCTTGCTGGGTAGTCATGTCTAAGGCCCTTATTTTCCCTAAAAGTGATCAATCTTTACCTTAACTGAACTTGTCTATTTTTGCATCTACTATAACGTAGCTGATAATGTACATTTGGAATATCAAATTTCCTGGAAGCACAACCACAGCACCAGAGCGCAGACCACAGATCCCTTTATTGTTATTATCATGTCAATTTTAACTGCTAACTACCCTATACCCACAAATGTAAAAGAAGCATGCATCTATTCGGTTTACTTTTTATCAAATATCAGAGATTTTCCTTCTTTGCTTTCTCCTGTCTCTATGATCTATCACCAGTGAATTTCATGTGACCTTCTTATGTCTTCCTTCCCCTTTGATTCTAATGTGTAAAGTAAGAGGTAAAACCACCAGCTTCTGGAGCATTTTCTAAATTCGTTGAGATTTTGCTTCCTGACAATTGCTGTCAGTTTGGCTCAAATAAACTCACAAACATTTTTACAGGTTTGGACATTTCTTACATTGACAAAGCTTATGTATAAAACCCCTAAAAACAGCTTTGAAATATGATGTATGTAGTTCCTTCTTTGTGGACAATGGAAAAGTAATATAACATTGTAAAGTACCCTTAACAAATAAAATATGTAAAATCAAGTAGCAGACTCCCAAAGACTAAAAATATCTCCAAATTTGACTTTGAGAAATTTCTATAAATCTTTTAACAGATGTAAAAATCTCTAAATAAATTTAAAAATTATCTCTATGGATTTTTAAATCTACTGAAAGGTACTACTGGTATGCCTTTTTCAAAATAAAATGGTCCTAAGGTCTCAATCCTTTTATTTTTCAACATTCTTTGAAACCTATGTGTGCAAAATTATTTAAAAAATCTGAAGATTAAGAGAAAAGGATGAAATGTTACAGATTTATTTGAAAACAAAAGGCCACTTAAGTTTCATCTGCAAAAATCATAATCTAAGGTGAATTGCCCACTTACATGTGTTGTTTTAAATTTTTAAAATATGATTTAATTCTGATAAGTTAATATCAAGAGTTAAATACAGTTTCATTGCTACAGAGTTCAGTCTTTCAAAAATTTGCAATTCAATAGCTAACAAATAACATAAATAACTAATATCAAATTATTTAAATAATTTGCAAATATAGTAATCTAAAGTATGCCTTTAAAGACTAGAATATATTATATCTACAATGTAGCATTTATATTTTTGTCTTTCTGCCTTTCTATTTTAATTTAATTTGAGATATGTTGACAAAATCAATCATTTATTTCCTTTTGTATGTAGAAATAAGAATTTATTTTTCATTTTCCAGAATAAATGAGTTTTAGAAAGTATCTTGAAAGTTTGGATTTTTTAAATTATAAAGTTAATGAAAAAAGGAAGGAGATATCACTCAAACAATATTGGGTGAATATTTTAATGAAATGCTGAAAATGGCTCTTATAATACATATTGTTTTATTCAAGTACCATTGTGTCCTTTTTTAAAATAATCTTAAATTTTATTTTATGTTCAGACAGCATCTTACATGTTTCTCTATTCTAAACCATTGCTTTAGATATTGAACTAATATGGTTACTATTCATAATCAATAGGTTTTTTCTTTGTTTCCTTAAAAGATGGAAACAATGTAAGTGTTAGATTAAGTTTGTTTAGAAAAAAGGAATTTAGAGTTCCTTTAAATAAAAATTATTAAAGTCCTGGCAGTTGGAGCTGTCACTGTCTCTACTTTGTTGAAATTCAGTGGAAATGGTCAACAGGAAAGCTGATTCAGTTGCTTTGACTTGTGCAAAAAAAGCACATTTCCCCAGACACTACCCCTTATCATTTTTGGTAGGTCAGTACAGTGTTTGTATATGAGTGGTATACCTTTTTAATTTGCAAAGTTGTAGGGGCACGAGGTAAGGCACTTTAAATTTAGACTGTATGTTAATTTTGTATCCTGTTGCCAGGTTCATTTATTAGACCTAGTAGTTTTTTGGTGGTGTATATATCAGTTTTAAATTTATAATCATACCTGCTTCAGTTCCTGTGTATATAGTAAAGTGTATTGCTAGAAAAGGGAGGCTTAATTTCATATTTTATTTATTATATAACTAATTATTTGAAGGATTATCAATGCATCACAAATATTGCTTATTTTTATTAGCTTTACCTCAAAGCTTAAAATATTATTGTAAAATGTAGGAATGCATAAATTTCCCTTATTAGTATAATTTCAAAGGGATTTGAAAACCTTAATAAAGCCCATGGACATATTATCATGAAAGTTGTCTTTTAACTCTTTATACAACAAAAAAGAAAAATGATTTTTAGAATTTTAAAATATCTCAATGAAATCACAAATAAAATACATGTATTATTGAAGTTGTGTATAAAAATTAAGGTATTTAGAAAATAATTACAGTAATGAGAATTTAACTTTCTCCTTTTTATTACTGATCAAACCTTCACAATTTTCATGTGCTTTTTTTCAGAAAATGCAATTTAGATAGCTAGCTAGATAGATAGATAGATATAGCAAGATATAAAAATGGTGGTTTATAGAATGTTCTCATTAAATAAAGTGATGAAGAAAAAGTGTTTGACAAAGTACTTAATAAATAGCCTCTTCCTCAAATCTATTCCTTTTGTTTCGCCTACCTTCAAGTCTGCCATGCCTTTTTCCATCAGATTACAGCAAAAAGAATTTATAAAAATACATAGTATTTAGTCTTTTTAAATCCAGAATCATTCTTTCTTTTAACCTCTAGTACATTAATTAATTAATTATTTTTTTCCTATGAAGATTTTTTTAAAACTTTAAAAAAAATTGTTGTTCAAGTACAGTTGTCTCCATTCCCCCTCCCCACCACCATCCCCACTTCCCACCCTGGACTCTGCCCTCTTTGGTTTTGTCCATGTGTCCCTTACAGATATTCCTGCAAACCCTTCCCCCTCACCCCACCCCGTTACCTCCTCTCACCTCCTTTCTGGTTACTGTCATGTTATTTAATTTCTGTTTGTTCTTAATTTCTATGTCTCTGGTTATATTTTGCTTGCTTGTTTGTTTTGTTGATTAGGCTCCACTTATAGGTGAGATTATATGATATTTGTCTTTCACTGCCTGGCTTATTTCACTTCTAGTATATTAATTTAAATTCTTAATTTTTGTTTTTAATCTTTTCATTCATTAATTCACTTATCAAATATGTATTTTTCTCAGGCACAACTCTAAGACCTTATGATATCTGAAAATAATCAAATCAAATACAAATTCCTGCTTTTATGGGAGTTATGTTCTAATGGAAGAGACAAGTAAAAACAAATATAAGCAAATAAATTATATTATATAAAAATAAAAAATGTTAATATATACTATGAAAAAGTAGAATAAGCGAAGCAGATCAAGTAGAAGGATCTAAAATTTCTATCCAAATAGGTGGTCAAGATGATCTTCACTATCATTTAAGTAAAAGTTTAACAGTGTAAGAAAATTAACCATGCAGATATTGAAGCAAGCTCCTTCTGGAGAGGAGGAAGAGCCTGCAACAGAAACATTAAGAGAGATGGAGTCTAAAGAACAAAATAAATGAACAGCTAAAACAGGAACAGACTCATAGTGCAGAGAAAAGAGAGATGGTTTCCAGAGAGGAAGGGGTTGGGGGACTGGGTGAAAAAGGTGAAGAGATTGAGAACTACAGATTGGGAGCTGCAACACAATCCTGGGGTTATGAACTACAGCAGTAATATTGTAGTAAATATCTTGCCAGTTGGATACTTGAAATATCAAGGGAACACTTTGTAAAATACACAACAGTTGAGCCAATATACTGTATACCTGAAATTCATAAAAAATAATATTGAATAGAAACTGTAGTTTAATAATTTAAAAAAATTTTAAAGGCAGAAACTTGTATATGGCATATGTATTAGTTTTCAACAGCTACTACAAAGTTAGAATGGATTTAGTTTAATATACTACAGCTATATTATCTTACAGTTTTGCATGCTACAAGTCTAAAATAAATTTCACTGGGTGGAAATCAATGATCAGCAGGGCTGTGTTCCCTCCGGTGCTTCTAGGGGGGAATCTGTTCCTTGTCTTTTCCAGAATCTAGAGCCACATTCCTTGTATTTCTTGGCTTGTGGCCATTCCTTAAGTGTTCACATAGCCTTCTGTCAAAACTTCCTTTTATAAAGACTCTTGAGATTAAATTTTGAGCCCAAATAATCCAGGATAACCATCCATCTCAAGATGTTTAATCTACTGATGGACACATGGGCTGCTTCCAAATTTGGCTATTGTAAGTGATATTGCAATGAAAATAGGAGTGCATATATTCTTTCAAATTAGTGTTTTCAGGTTTCTTTAGATAAATTCTCAGCCCAAGTGTCAATCAGCAGGTAAGTGTATAAAAAGCTGTGCTATATTTACACAACAGAATAGTACTAGGCCATAAAAAAGTAGAAAATTTTACCCTTTGCAACAACTTGAATAGACCTGGAGACTATCATTACTCTAAGTGAAATTTGCCAGTCACAGAAAGACAAGTACCATGTGATTTCACTTGTATGTGGAATCTAATGAACAAAATGAACTAACACTCCAAATAGAGAAAATCTCATAGATAGAAAGCAGGCTGACAGCTGTCAGGGAGAAGAGAGCTGGGCAGCTGGGGGTGAAAGGACTGAGAAACAAAAGAAAAAAATAGAGAAAAAACTCATGGACATGGACAACAGTGTGGTGGTTACCAAGGGAAGGTGGTAGAGGGGGAAGTGAAAGAGGATATAGGAAAGATAAGTGGTGATGGATGGAGACTTAACTGGAGGTGGTGAACACACAATACAGTGTACAAATGATGTGATATAGAATTGTGCACCTGAAAATTATAGAATTTTATTAACCAGTGCCCTATGAATGAATTCAATAAAAGGCATATAATAAATATAATATAATATAATATAATATAATATAATATAATATAATATAATAATATAATATAATATAATAATAAAAAAAGAGAGATGCTCAACTCAATCTCATCTACACAATCCATTCTGTTATATAAGGTAACCAGGATTCGGGGGTATGACATGGGTATCTTTGAGGATCATTATTGAGCCTACCATAACCATGAAGATCAGGAACACTAATTAAAATGATTATCAAAACAAACAACTGTTAGTGTGAAAAAAAATACTCTATGATCCTAACATATCAGATATCATTTTTATATACACAATTCCTAGGTTTAAAAAAAGATGTAATTTTGAATGATTTTGTGTATGTTGTATAAATTATACAAGAACTGTCCAGAAAGTATCTGGCCAGATATTATGATACAAGGTACAAGAAACATTGTACATAGGATTATGATTAGTCCTCTTCAAAGTAAGCCCCTTTGACCTCACACAGTTCTCCCAATTGCCATCAGCTTCCCCATGCTATTTTCCTGAATCTAATCAGTGGTCTGAAATTTTTTCCCTTTCAAAGGTGATTTTAATTTTGGGAAAAGCCAGAAGTCACAGGGCCTCATATCCAGGCTGTAAGGAGCTGAGTCACCAGGGTGATTTGATGTTTTACTAGAAAACTTTGCATGAGACGTAATGCATCAGCAAGCACATTATTGTGATGAAGCTGCCAATCATCCATAGCTGCAGCCTTCTGAATCACCTGAATAGTTTCTGTAGAGGAATGTTCAAGCTTAATGCAAAATGTGATGCCAACTTATTGCTCTATTCACTCAGTCATTTTGAATGTGATGGCCACACAGTACACATGCTCACTCAGTAGTATTTACTGCCCCCACTGACTAGTACTGTGAAGTCACCATTGTTCACACTTGCACATTCCAGTCCATTCTCCTTGGCTTTCAGGTCGCATCAATGCCACACAAACCACTCTCATTATATTAACAATGGCTGGAATTTTCTGGACAGAATATATATATATATATATGATATCATATATATCATATCATATGATATCACATATATGATACATCATATATGTATATATGATATCATATATGTATATATGATATCATATATGTGATATCATGTGATATGATATATGTATGATATCATATATATGGTGTAAATTTAAAATTTAGGCACACATTACAAAAGTAATAAAGCCACCACCATGTGCAAAAAATATATAGTTATGTATATATATATGTGTGTGTGTGTGTGAATATGTATATATATTTCTAACCTCAAATACTTAGCCTGTAAGGAGAAAAAGCAGGACACAAATAACAAGGTGTATTAACAAATGATTTCTTGTTCTTTCCTCTTACACTATCTAGTTTTGGTTTTCCTAAATTTGTAGTGAGCAATATAAGTACTAACACAATTTTTAAAAATTGTGTCAAGAATTTTTGGCAGCCAAAGGTATAGCATTTCAGCAGGCATCCTGCACATTAATATATATATATACATCCAAACTTATTTAATCTGCTAAAATTCAACAAACTATTTAGAATTGCATTTTAATGATAGTTATGTTTTGAAGTACAGATATCAGAGATATCTATGCATACACAGCCTAAAATGATGTATACAAATTCAGATTTTCTTAGAACTATCAGGAGCAAATTCTTTAAATTACAATGGTTACATTGAATTAGCACCTAACAAATACTTTGAGGCATCCTCAAATATAGTTATTGTCCCTTGCCATTTCTGAATTGTCCTTGCCCTATTTTTTCTGTGTAAACAGGACAAGTCCTTTAGAGCACGGCTATCTCTCTCCCCATTCCAGATTTCTTTTAGCCTGAGGAGAATGGTTTCAGGTTGTTTTTGATCATAAAGAATCCTGAGATCAAAAAGTTTGTATCACATTTAATACATTAATCTTTTATTATTATTGTATGATGTTGTATACCTGACATGTGGAAAATATAACAGGTTGATGAACATATAATCTTACATACAAGAAAATTCCAAATATTTATTTTCCTGGTAGTATTTATTGAGGAACTAATAAAAAAGGAATAAAACCCATGGTAAATAAGAAAGTACAGAAGTCAGGTAATATAGTACAACAAACTCTTAGCCTATCAACTCCTACATAATAAATTGAGAAACAGTATTTTATTGCATGATAAGCAAAAGATTAATAGCAAGGAGTTCCATAGCCCAACATCAATATTAAATATCTTAAAGTACTGAATTCACAGAGGTGAAACATGAATCTTCATATTCCTTCATCTCTATGTCTCTGTGGGGCTTTTCAGCTATTCATTATAATTATACCACAATTCCAGTTCGCTTCAATAGCATGATGTAGCTTCCACACGGATTCAAGTCCTTTTCTCTGTACAGCCTCAGTTCCTTCTCTCTTTACGGGTTTGCTTTATCCTTATGCTGGCCTTTTTTAGAGTGGTATGTTTTATCATTCCTGTCAAGTGTGGTAAAGAGTGTGTCTCCTCTTCCAACAATAAACATAATGACAGCTATTCATTTTGATTAGATGATCCCTGAAAAATCACGGATTTGTCCAAATGCTGGTTTAAACTATTTCAGTTCAAACCTGTTTACTGATTCAGATGGTAAATATGCATGATCTATCAGTAGAGAGAAGTAAGAGTTTAGATTTTATTATGAGAGTCTCAGGTCAAATCCTGAGTACAGTATTTCCTAGCTCTGGGACACTGGACAAGTTAATTTACTTAATCTCTAAAATGGGAATAATAATAGTAGTTACTTCAAAGAATATATTATGGGACCTTTATGTCACTCAGATAAAATACATTATAAAAATTTGCTTAATATTGTATCTAGCTATCAAATTCTAATTAATTATATGTGTTCACATTAATTTGTACATATGAGCAGAAAAACAGTATACATAGTCATGACTTTCTAGTTTGTAGATAGACTTTTTTCAACTTAAAAAACATTGCTTTTTCTAACATATATTTTGTTTTAGTTAATTTCTTCCATTAACAATAAATATATCAATTCTAAGACAACCATAATTTACAAATTAAAAAGATTTGAAAAGTTTACTTTTAGATTCAATTTGTGAATACAATGTTAGGGAATACATTTAAAAGGGAGTGCATTGTTATTTTGAGTTATCTCAAATATATTATAAGAAACAAGTGTTTCTTTTTTTTAAGATTTTATTTATTTATTTTTAGAGGGGAAGGGAAGGAGAGAGGGAGAGAAATATCAATGAATGGTTGCCTCTTGTGCATCCCCTGCTGGGAACTGGCCTGTAACCCAGGCATGTGCCCTGACTGGGAATCAAACCATGATCCTTTGGTTTGCAGGCCCACGCTCAATCCACTGAGCTACACCAGCCAGGGCAAGTGTTCCTTTAATTTGAAAATGTTTCTATATATTGTGTGAGGAATTGTATAAAATAACAATAAAGAAATACATCTTATTGTTATTGTGTTTTTTCTTTTGGCATCAGTGAATGGTAAAGCATAAGATTAAAATGTGTATTTATAAGAAAATATAACTTGATCTCTCTCTAAAGTTACATGAATTTAGAGTAAATTATATCTATATTTTAATATTTTTGCTTAATATCTTTTAATTTATTAGTGGTTAGCGTGGTACAATTTTAATATATTGTTTATTTTCTAAAATAAGTTTAGATAAATTACAATATAAAAAGAACCAAAGCCACTTAAACTCATAAAATTATTAAGGCAGTTTTTAATATGCAAAGGCAAAGAAAAGATTAAGTATGTAAAACAAGGATAACATGGTTGATGTAGTTGAAGAAAAGTATAACATTTCCTTTATGCATGTTGTCATAAGTAATTAGAAGATGGAAGTTCACAGTAATGAAAACAGCATAACTGTATTAGTTAAAAAATAACTTCATAAAATTTTCTATATTATTATTTAAATTATTTAAATATAAATATTTATGCTTCATGCTTTCTGACTGAATAATGTCCAATAAAATTGTTAATGCTTTCCACAATCCCTTTTATACCAACTTGATATTTCAAATCAAGTATCACCAAAAGCAACGGAATCTTACTAGTTTAAATGAATAAACATGGTTTTATTCTCCGGGATCATTCATGGTTATAAAATGTAGAAAGCAGCACAAGACACAATGTTGTATTGGGAGGCAGGCTATGTTAAATTTTTTATATAATCAAAAGAAACTGGGAATAAATATTCTTGTTGAACTAGTTTTATTCTTTAGTTGATTTATCAATAGAAGCAGAATTTCTTTCCTTTTAACTGAACGTAGTAATGTAAATCAAGCATATCATCACAAACTCATTGATCTTTTCTTAACTAGTAAATTTACATCTCCATTGTCAAAAACAAAATACAGCGTTCCTTCCTCAGGTTGGCTACATATGGCTCCTTTATTTCAGTTATCTCACACTCGTCTGCAGGTTCTCCTGGGTGCCCAGGGAGTGGTTGATGCTGCCCTGTGACCCCTCTCACGTTGAGCAAACTCAGGCTGTATTAGGAACCACAGGTGTGCTTGGTTCCATCGCGGTATTGTTTCTGATCCATATTTCCATACATTCACTTCTCTTTTATTCTTTTTGTACATTTTAGTTACTCAGTGAGTAAAATATAGTTCACATTTATTTTTGTTTGATTTTGATATATCTATTCCTTTTTTATTGCTTTTCACTGTAGATATTATTGCTAAATGTGATTTTAACTCAGGAATAATTAGAACACATTTCAAATGTGCCGCTTTATTAAGTGTGAATTCTAAAGGGAAAATCATATAAAAACATTAATTGTACCACTTAGAATATTTTAATTCTGTATTAGAAGCTAAAGTGAAAGAATATAAATATTTTGGTAACAAATCCATAAAGAAACACATTTCTTTCTGCTGTATAAGACAAATTAGGAAAACATTCAATATTTCTTTTCCAGAAACATTTGCTCTTTGCCCCAGATTTATGCCTGGATGCTCGCTTGGTTTGCATTATTCTCCAGAGATATAGCTTATTAGAGCCACTTGGCTGCAAGTCTTAGAAATCTGATGACAATTGTTTTTCCCAAAGAACCACTTCCTAATGATTTTTATTCAGCCATATAGCATTAAAATGACAAGCTCAGTTTTAAATGAGAGTTTTAAAATTATTTTAGCTATTGTAATACATGTTATAAAATAAACGTCAATTTTTCTGAACTACAGTAGATATTTAGAAGCAAGTCAATTATTTTAATATCAATGTTTTCTAGTTCACTGATGCTTTACACAAGCAGGAATAACATTTGAAGCTACCAGATCAATATCATGCATGTTTATTTGCAGTAGGTAGACATGCAAACACAGAGATTTATTTTGTTGATTTATGTTTGGTTATCTCTAACATAATCTAGTTCTTAGTAACTGCTAGGACTGAGGATTATAAAGGGTTGTTTTTCAGTCCATGTAGCTGTGTACTGACTTTCTTCCGTGTCTTTCCACGTGAAGTTCTCATTAATCATTACATACTGTAGGGACATACAAAGCAATTAGTATTTAGAATTTATAGCTTCATAATTCAAGGTACAAAAATCCTTAACCAAATTCGCAAATAAATGTACAAGGAATAATGACAAAGCGTTCCAGTTCTGCTTGTGCAATTAAAAAGACCGTGGTTCAATCCTGACATTCTTACTGTGACACTAGACTTGGGCAAATCCAAACGTCTCCATAGCTCAGTTTATTTATCTGTAAATGAACAAAGTAAAAGGACCTAAAGAAGGTACTGTATTAAAAGCAATAAAATCAGTGTCTGACAGAGGCCTCTCTATGTAGTCCTTTTTATTCCATTACCATCAAGGCGACTGCATTCTTAATGTCAGCGTGACATGGTAAATGAACACTGCATGAACTTTGAAGTTAGAAAAAGGATCTTGAGTCTGCTAACTGGCTGTGTGACTTTGAGAAAATCATGCTACCCACATGAGTCTCCTTATTAGCTATAAAGATGAGGATTATGTTTTCTTTGACACATGCTTTCAAATGGTCAGATGAAATAAACCTAACCTTTTTTATGATTAGTAGCCAATAAATATTACTTTTATTTCTTACCCAGCCACTCAGACAAAAGATAAATCATAAAGCCTTAAATCCATTTGATTTGGTATAAAATGATAAAATTTACATTATAGAAAAGGTATATAAAATTACTAAAAAGTAACTCTTTTAGTTTGTAAATACACATTTAAAATATTTTATGTCACAAAAGGAAGTTATGTTTGTAGAACTAACCCATCTATCACTTTTCTAAAATCAAGAAAAGCACTTGAACTTTTACATCTCTGGTAGTGTGCAAATATTGCACCAGCTTTTCCTGTCCATGCAAAAATATTTCAATAGATTTTGAACAATGATAAATGAAAGCAGTTAACAACTAAAGCCAAGATATTTTAACTAATAAGGGACACTCTGGCAGAGCCTTGCCTCACTCCCCTTCAACAGCAGCCGCACCAATAAGGTAGTCAGGTAGTTACGAAGGATAAGTTAGGGAAGGTGTATTTTGATGTCAGGGAGCTTCTTATATGATTGCCTCAAATATCAGAACACTGCTTGGGGATTCAGGCTCCCATTCTTAAAATTTCCCATGAAGTAACTAGGACCATATATATATTGATTATAATCAATTATATAAGCAAACTAAAATTAAATCATGCAAGTAGTAATACAAAGAGACTGTAAAGCATGCTTTTACCATAATTTTACTACCCTCTTATAAATGTAATATTTCACAAATCACCTTCAGGTTCTGGGATGCTCCATACTGTAGACTGTGCACGAAATGTTGTCACCATGTGTATGCAAGGATCAGAAAATTTATATCAAGTAAAAAGCGAGGTTCTTTTTCTATTAGTTTTCCACTTGCTACCTGCTCCACCTGACCTGTTGAAATTAAAGGTATTTGCACTCTTTATTTCACATTTTTAACATAATGTATGATTGTGTTTATTTATTTTTTAACATTTTTTATTGTTGACCAAGTAAAGTTTTCTGCCTTTTTCCTCCACTCCTCCCCACCTCCCTCCCCTGCTTCCACCCCCCGTGTTTTTGTCCCTGTGTCCTTTATAACAGTTCCTGCAAACCCTTCATCCTTTACCTCCGTAAGCCCCTCCTCTCTCCCCTCTGGTCACTGTCAGCCAGTTCTCAATTTCAGTGTCCTTGGTTATATTTTGCTTGAATGTTCATTTTCTTGATTAGGTTTCTGTTAAAGTTGAGATCATACGGTATTTGTCTTTCACTGCCTGGCTTAGTTTGCTTAGCAAAATGCTTTCTAGTTCCATCCATGCTGTTGCAAAGGGTAGAAGCTCCTTCTTTGTGCTGCACAGAATTCCATTGTGTAAATGTACCATAGTTTTTTGACCCATTCATTCACTGATGGGCACTTAGGTTGCTTCCAGCACTTGGCTATTGTAAACTGTGCTGCTATGAACATTGGGGTGAATAGGTTCTTTTGGATTGGTGTTTCAGGGTTCTGAGGATATTATCTTAGCAGTGGAATTGCCAGGTCAAAAGGCAGTTCCATTTTTAGCTTTCTGAGGAAATTCCATCCTGTTTTCCATAGTGGTTGTACCAGTCTGCAATCCCACCAACAGTGCACTAGGGTTCCCTTTTCTCTGCATCCGTTCCAACACTTGTTGTTTGTTCATTTGTTTATGATGGCCATTCTGACAGGTGTGGGGTGGTATCTCACTGTGGTTTTAATTTGCATCTCTCTGATGGCTAATGATGCTGAGCTTCTTTTCATGTGTCTTTGGGCCCTCTGTATGTCCTCCTTGGAGAAGTGTCTGTCCAAGTCCTTTGCCCATTTTTTAATTGGGTTTCTTATCTTCTTAGAGTGGAGTCATGTGAGTTCTTATATATTTTGGAAATCAAACCCTTGTCTGAGGTATCATTAACAAATATATTTTCCTATACAGTTGGTTTTCTTTTCATTTTAATACTGTTTTCTTCAGCCATGCAGAAGCTTTGTATTTTGATGAGATCCCATTTGTTCATTCTTTCCTTTATATCCCTTACTCTATGGGACTTATCAGTGAAGGTATTGCTGTGTGGAATACCTAAGATTTTCCTGCCTATTTTCTCCTCTAGGACTTTAAAGGCATCATGATTTATATTTAAATCTTTTATCCACCTTGAATTTATTTTTGTGTATGGTGTAAGTTGGTGCTCGAGCTTCATTTTTTGCATGTAGCTGTCCAGCTCTCCCAACACCATTTGATGAAGAGGATATTTTTATTCCATTTTATGTTGCTGCCCCCTTTCTAGAATATTAATTGACCATAGAGACTTGGGTTTATTTCTGGCTCTCTGTTCTGTTTCATTGACCCACGTGTCGGTTCTTATGTCAGTACCAGGCTGTTTTGATTACAGTGGCCTTGTAATACAGTTTGATACCAGGTATTGTGATCCCTCCTACTTTGCTCTTCTTTCTCAAAATTGCAGCAGGTATTCACGGTCATTTATGGTTCCATATAATTTTGTGAAGTGTTTATCTTATGTCTGTGAAACATGCCATTGGTACTTTAATAGGTATTGCATTGAATCTATAAATTGCTTTGGGTAGTATGGACACTTTGATGATGTTAATTCTTCTGATCCATGAACATGTTATATGTTTCCATTTGTTAGTGTCTTTCTTAATTTCTTCAAACAACTGAACAAGAGCTAGAGAGAAGCTTCAATACCTCTTTCACATTTTTATTGTTGTTCAAGTACAGCCATCTCCATTTTCTCTGCATCACTCCCCCCAACCCCAGCCATCTGCCCTTCCCACCCTTGATCCTACCCACTTTGGCTTTGTCCATGTGTCCTTTACAGATGTTCCTGAAAACCCTTCCCCCTTTCCCCCCATTACATACTCCCACCTCCCCTCTGGTTACTTTTAGTCATCTCTTATTTTAGGGCACAGTGCTAAGGTAGGGAGAGGTGGGAGGGTCTGAGGAAATCAGTTTTCCCCAACATACCAACATATGTGGTGAGGTCCTACAGGTGGGAGTTGTGGATAGTGTTTGAAGTTTGTTTGTTTGTTTGAATATTTCCTATATTATCAATTCATTGAATGGGGGAAACCTGTAATAACAAAAAAGATCTTTATGGAAACCTTCATATATTTGTGCTGCAGACTATTCTAGTAGATATCTCGACTTTTCTCAAAATTCTTGATTTTTAGCTCAGTAACTCATACAGCTATTTTGAAACTTAAGAATCAAGTACAGCTATTAAAATTCCATAAGACACTCATGCTCACCACATCAAATAATTCATCTGACATGAGTAATAAATGCCAAGATTTAGAAAAGTAAAGTTGAATTTGAAGCCTTAATTATCAGGGAGTTCTAAGAGGACTTGGCTTTTTCTAAAGATCTTTCTGGAGATTTACAGATACATTTTTAGGTATAATTTTATGACATAACAGTGTTCCTGATATTTTTCTGAAACATAGCAAAAAAATATGTGTGTATGTGTGTATGTGCACATTTACATATATTTTCAATGAGCAATCATACCTGCATATTTTCTACTCAAATGATGCACTTTTCAATGTAAACCCAGATGATAAAGCTAATTATGTTATAACAATGCCTAAAATGATAGTTATGCTACAACATATCACACACAATGAAATGTGCTTTTGAAAAGATCCATTTATTTGAAACTCTTTCTAAAGTCACCCTCTGAAATATTGCCATATAGGCCAATTGCTGAGTATCATATTTTTTCTAAAACATATTTTGCGTCTTCCATATTGTTGTTAGAAACTAAGACAGGATGGGGATTGAGCAGATAATATTTTTTGAAATGCTTATATCTGGGCAGAAGAATACAAAAGATGAAAGTAATTATTTTTCTTTATCTTAAAATAAGAAAAAATATTCATGCACACTCTCAGAGTTACACTGAGAATTAAATAGGATAATCCATATAAGAAAATTCAGACACATAAAAACTGGTTGTTATCTTTATTCAAGAACCTAACATGTTGATGTTTAACAATACAATTTTTAATTGTTGCTTTCATTACTCATTATATAATTGTATTTATCTGTATCAATAAATCTGTGCCCATCTCCATACATGTTTACATGTATATATGTTTATATAGAATCAGCTAAAAATATTAATAATTAAATAATTCCTAGAAGCTTTCTAATTATACTCAGTTATATGTATAAATGTGTATGCATCAGTATGCATACATGTTTGTGCTTGTATGTACGACTTTGTAAGGCATACCAAAATAAGTGGATGTTGCAGCAGGAACCAGCACTGTTTCTTGAGCATTGACTTTTAAATAGTTTGCACATTTTGTTGTACTTATAAACATAGCAGACACCCTCTTTTTTCTGTGCCCTAGTCCTGCAAACATTTTCAACTTGTATAACGGCTTTCTTAGTGCAACTTCTTGTTTTATTTTATGTTCAACTTTAGACGCCATATATTGACTGTTCTAGTTAAATTCTTCACTAAGACAGTAGAGAATTTAACCCTCTTTTCTTCCTCTTACCCTAACCACACATGCACAACCTCCCTATATTATTTCTTCCCAATTTAATTCATTACTGTGATATAGGCTACATAGAAATCCCATATTGACCATGTAAATGCCATTTATATCACAGTTATATAGTCAATGTTGATTCATATTCATATTTTAAGCAACTCGGTTTTTCCTGGTACTAACTTGTCTTGAACTTCTTATAGTTGTTTTTATCATTCAGCCATCCTAAATTCTTACTAGCTATCCATATCTCCTCTCAAACTGATAAGACACTGTAGGTATTCTATCAATGTCTTCTTCCTGGAGAAATTCTCACAGTTTTCTGACACCCACAAGGTTGGCAAGCTCTCTACCGGACCCTGTTATCCTGGTTTCTCCCCACACCAGTATCCTGGGCATGGCTGTCACCTCTTGTTATTTAAATCTCTCATTCTTTTTTTATTTATGTAGATGTATATTTCTTTATCTTTCTCCTTGTTTCAGTGGAGGACATCCTTTAATACGTTCCAGTGAAAGGATGTATGGAAATTCATGCTTTGATACTTTGAATATTCAAATTGGTAATTAATCTATGCTTATTTTTACTGATATCTTAGATATCAGATTCTTGGTCAAAAATAATCTCTCCTTAAAAGTTTTTGACTTCATCAATATTTTTAACAGTGTGCAAATTATTTTTTGGAGTCATATAACATCTTGATATTTGTAGAGCTAGGCCCTACAGAGGAAACATCTGAATTTGGTAGAACATAAGTGCTTTCATTCCCAAAAGTTTGCATAATCATCAACATTTCTGAAATATTACAATAACAAGCCTTGTGTTTATTTTCATTTATTGCACTGTGCACTTAGTGAAATTATATTTTTCAGTTTTTGAAAATTATTCAGTTATTTTGCTGATAATTTCCCCATCCATTTTATTTATGTGTTTTTGAAATTCCATAAATCAAATATTGAAAGTCCTAGATGAATCCACCAATTTGCTTATTTGTCTTTTCTACTGTACATCTCTTCAGCTTTTTGCTTTCCTTCCTAGGAATTGTTCTCATTTACTCTCCAGTTCTATGCTGAAACATACTGGATCTGAGGCAAAAGAATCTTACCTTTAACGTTTATTATTTTATTATATTTATGCACTAATTTTATTTTTTAAATATTGTATTCAAGTGTAATTCACTTGGGTTACTGAGTTAATTGCTTTGCCCTTAAATTTTGCACTTGAGTGTCTCTCTTTGTCTACCTTAGTTCCAACTCTGCTTAATTCTCCTGTTGTGTATTGTTTCTTAAAGCTAAGTAAACCTAATGCTGATTGAAGCCTCTCGTGTTTCATGAGTTCACTGAAGTTTTAAAATATAGAAACAAAAATTGGAGAAAATAGAGACAATAAAGAAAGTAATATTTCAAAATAAAATGTCTACTTAATATGCTTAGGATATATGAAGATATTGCCACCAACAACTGGAGGTTATTTTGAAAACATAAAATATCTAGAGAATTAACATTATTTGCTTTTAACCTATTTTTTGGCCTCCACCCTATCTCATTATTTATCTGTAGTACTAGAAGTATTTTGTGCTGCCAATGACTAAAAGTTTGGGGAATTCGGCAGTGTGATGTCAATTATATTATTATTCATCTTTCCTTGCTGACAGCTTAGAGTTTATTTTTCTCATCTGTTTTTCTTGTACCTCTACTTCAGAGATCACCCATCTTGCAAATTACTGTTGCTTTGTTCTCAACTCTCAATTTCCGCTAACTTGAAAGTGTGTGTTTGAAACGAAAACAAAACACTTTTGTGTCCTTTTATTAGAGTCTGACAGTGGAGGAAATTAGGGGTAAGTGTTCAGTTTACCACCTTTACCTGAAATTTGACTTTTTAGATGTTTATTGTGTTTATATAACTATATCATCTTTATGAGCACAAAAAATGACATAAATCAAAATTTCTGCAATGAGATGCAAGATGTGTAAAGTATATTCAAATTCATTCTTTAATAGAAGGTTGTAAACATCTGCTATATTCCAGGTGCTGTACTCTCAAGTGAACATATGATATTTAAGAAAAATAAGAGATGTATGAATGAGCACCGTGTATAGTCTGAAAGGTGTTCTATTAAAGAAGATCTCAAGATATTACAGGTGTAATCAGGAAAAAGTTAGACCATGGCTCGGCAGTTCAGGGAAAGTCTTCCAGAAAAGAAAATTTATAATCAGGGTCATTAAAAAATTAAAACTAAGTGATAAAAGAATGACTGGGAATCAGAGGGACTGTTTCAGCTAAATATAACAGCTATGTGTGTGTGTAATTCTGCAAGGGTAACAGAGCATGGCAATGAAAGAGCCTGACATAATCCATTCAGCATATTTAGAGCTCAGAATGAAAGGTGGGAAGGATGAGAATTGCAAGGATAGTTTTTCGAAAGGAAAAGTCATCTATTTTTAATGTGATTGACTTAACCATGCTTTTCCTAAATAAGAACAGTACATATTGATAATAGAAATGCAAGCTTGATTTAAAGTGATAAGTTTGCTAGTTGACCTGCCAAAACAGCACATTTCATTTTTAGGTTTATTGAGGAAGAGAATAATATTTGTAATAGATGCACTGTATATGCAAAAAACTTAAAATTATTCAACAAATGAAGGAAACATGACAACCAAATGCCAAAAAAGGAACCTCTAGTTTTCCTTCTGTGGAACTGATCCTAAAATACATAACTGTGTTAGAAAGAAACACTGAAAAAATAAACTGATTCTTGACATTCCATTAAGATAGCAAGGTTAGAGTCTTGACAAAACTTTTTAACAAACTGGTATGACCTACCATTCCAGTGAGCATCTCTCAGTGCCTTAAATGTGTCATCATAGAATACTCACTCAACAAAAGGAATTCAGAAAATAGAATTTTTAAAAATGTATTGGTTTTCAAAAAGTTAAAAACATATTTATAACCGGGTACTCAGTGCTTTGTCTCTTTTCCATATTGTTAGAAAATAAAATGACCAAGAGCTCATTTTCTAAAGGGCTGAACTATACCTTGATTGCCACATTCCTAATGCACTGCTGAAAATGACATTTCGACTCAATGGTTTTCTGCCAAGAAATTGTTCCTGGCATTTCTCTGTCTATGTATTCATGATTAATTAACCCTTCAGTAGGTCCATTAAAACAATTAATATGATGAAGATTTGACATGTACTTTTAAAAGTATTAAAGGGCATAGGAGTCATACTCAAAGCAACTCAAGGTAAGTATAATCATATTGGGATATAAGCTAAACAGTAGTGTCTATTCTCCCATAAAATAATGTGGTATTTCTTTTACTATGAATAGTATTTACTCAGGTTATTTACTTCTCATTTTTCTATGATATAGGCAAGCACTCATATACACTTGAGAATATTTCATTCATGGGGCAGTGGACTTAAACTGGAAACACAGTCTTTTTTTCTTTCTTTCTCCAAAGTAGAAAGAAATGCAAAGTTATATTTTCCATTATATACTATTTTACAGCTGAAAAATGATGGATGGAGTCTCATAATCATTAATAGTTTCCATACAAATTCACACTGATTCTCCTCCAATCTATTTTGTAAAATAAAGTCAGATTAAATGATGCACCTGCACCTATACACAAATTTGTGGGGTACATATAAGTTTGGGTACATGTAACTGTGAGTATGCATGCATATATACAAAAAGGAAAATCCTATAGTATCTTCTACCAGATTTTTATGGATAATTATTTAATGAACCACATTTTTATTTATTATGCTTGTAAAGCAAGAAGAGATTGTATGTATTCAAAGAACAGTGCTCTATGCCAATGGAATCCCAATTATTCAACTAGAGTTATATCTTTCACAATATTATCCTAATGTGCTTTCAAACATAACTTCTTTCTGTAGCAGCTGGCAACAAATACAATATATCCTTCTACATTTAATTGATAGACCTGTTGAAATAAGCAGCTAATTTGTGCTAAACAGCTTCTTCATGCCTTTGCTTATGTCTTTCCCCTGTGCCAAACATTCCTTCAGCTTTCCTAAAGTTCAGTGTCAAATTGGTCTCAGCACTGGGCTGTTGTTATTTCCAACATCTGAAAATGAGCTCTAGTTCTGCTAAATACTGTTGACATTTTCAACTTCTGCTTTACAGTTAAAGCTCTACTGCATTTTTGCAAGTACACGTTAAATTTCCTTACCTATTGATTTCACCAGGTGAGAGTTAAAACAATTCACAATAGTAAATCCCCAATAGTCTTTTGTACACAGTTTATACATAGCCAACGCTCAATAAGTGCTTGTAAAATAAATACATATTTTAATAATTATAGTTATTTTTGTTTTTTCTTTACTAAAGAGATATTCACAGAAAAGTTTATAATTACTTAGGCATACTAGTTATGTATTCTATAGCACTTAATATCCAATAAGTTTTGGTAGGCTTTAGTTATACAATGAAGAAACTACTGAAGTTTTGAAGCTTCCTGACTTCTCTACATGTATATAATGCATATTTGTAATTATTTTGTTAAATGATTCAGTGATTATATAAAATTTAATATATAATATATGATTTATTATGTTCTTATTTATGATTTTCATTATCTAATTTTATTCACTCAACAAATCTTGTTGACTTTATTATATTTCGGGCAATATGGTAGGTACTCAATATTGTGCTTAAGTTTTGTAGAAGTGATACAAAACAAACAGGTAAATAATTCTCCTTTCTCTGCCTCTCTCTCTCTCTGTATATGTACACACACATAAAATATAGATAAAATGCTTAAAGTTACAGTCAATGCTGTGGGATTAAAGAATCCAATGTGGGGGAAAGAGTGAAGGGTTTTCAGGAACAACTGTAAAGGACACATGGACAAAACCAGGGGGGCGTGTGGAATCAAGGGAGGGAGTGGGGATGGCTAGGGTGTGGGAGAGTGTTTGGGGGGAAAAGCAGACAACTGTAGTTGAACAACAATAAAAATTTTTAAAAAGGAAAAATAAGAATTAAAAAAATCCATAAGAGGTAATGGTTAGATTTGATAGCTAGAAAACACTTTTTAAGTTGGTGACATTGTAGCTAATTAAGCAGATTCTGAATGTGGGGACTTCCACATGTAAAGATTAGAGGGAAATTAATAATAAAACAACTTAAAAATACTATTATATTCTGAGTAACAAAATACTCATTCAATTGTTTAAATGTCTCTAACAAAATGGTTCTTTGTTTGAATTACTCTAAAAATAATATAAATTTAGTCTGTTTTAAAATGGTTTTCCAAAAAAAAAAAAATGGGAGAAAAAAAAGACAATACCTCACAGCAGAGTATATAATAGGTTTTAATAAAGATATGGAAAATTCAAAGTTTGGACATTCATTATTATCTATGAAAAATTAGAATGGAAAGAAGAGAGCAGAAATATGCTTAATTATGTGTACTTTGAATATGGTATAATTATATGTTTTTAGTTTTATGAACTAGTATTGTTTCTCTTTTTTGGAAACACTAAAATAATATTGTTAAATATATTTATTTCTCTTTTCTGTTTATTAGAAAACATTAGATGGTTTCAAAGTTATAATCTAATTTAAAATTTGGATAATGTAAAGAATATATTATTTAAATGTTGTAAATTATGCATAAATTATTTAATGGGTTCCTATAATACTGTCTTAAGTATGCTTAATTCATTAATAAGAAAATTTTAGTTTATGCTAAATAATTAATATTATTACAACTGGGAAAAATTAAAAAAGACATACAATATAAGTACAGCATAAAATTATCATTTTTATCCAGTTGGAATTGTTTTCCCTTTGTAACTCAAGAAAGTGATTTTTTTTTTGCATTGGAATACAAAATATCAGGAACAGTTTTAAGTTTAAAAAATAGAGAAAACATACCAGTTTTTATTGGTAATTTATCTATAGGTAAAACAACTGTCAGACATGCTTAAAAAATACTTTAGAAAGATTTAACTAATTATTTTCAATTAACTACCTCTTTGACATATATTGGCTTAATTTTACACAAAATAGAGCACATTGGAAATCCGAAGGAAGCAATTAGGTTATAGTTTTACATAACCCATCATGGACATAACAAATAGAGAAGGTATTTCTGCACTTGCTAAATATCCCACATCCCAAAATAAAGAAATAGAATAATCTACACTGCAGTTCTTCAGCACAATTTTATACAGAAATAAGCATCTCTTCTTTTTATGATACTTCAAATTTGAGCCAGTATCTGTCTCATTCTCCAAAGTATGTTATTTTCTTCCAAATTACACACAATAATAAACTAAAATTTATTTTATAGAAAACTATATTGGAAATGGAAAAAATCTTTTTCATCTAACACTTTTCCTTTAGAAAAATAAGTTCTGCATTTTTTAGTATAAAGTAATACATTTAAGTACATATATTTTGTTTAAATAAATAAAAAGCATAAAAATGCATTCATCAAGAGGTAGGTTATTATTGAAAAACATATCTATAACTACTTAATTATCAGAGTAAGCAACTGCTAAGAGCAGGTGCGTTGATTAGTGTTTGTTACAAACACCTGTATATTAAAGGATAGTTCAGTTTTTGTCAATGTTTTTACTATCAAAAATTTCCCAGAGATTATCTAATACATGTTCAAGTTAACTTGTTTTCTAATAGATGGAAATTCAGTAGCAAGATACTATATGATTCAGGCATGCAACTTTCCACAGCACAGATCCGACGACCCCTGAATACGACCTGCTCCCAGAGGAAACTGATTTAAGGCTTCATCGCACACAGAACAGTATGTATGAGTCGGAAAACCTCCTGCTAGATTAGTGACAAGTACATCTGAATAGATTCCTTCTAAGTCGCTTATCTGCAGCCAGGCAAGCTTGTTTTGCCCTCTCTTTCAAAGATAAAGCCACGTGGCATGTAACCTTGGCAGATTCTCACAAAGCAAACAGCCCCCACCATCCGTTATTGGAGGGAACACCCCCCCCACTTATTACTTCAGGTACTGTGACAGCAGATAGGAGAAACTGCAAACTATCCATCAGTGGAAAATTCACCAGTCCATACCAAGCCTTATGTCTCCTCTAACTTTCGTAAGCTGTGAGCTCCTTGATCTTTCACTTTTATTAATGGCAGTTCTGATAACCCAGAGCTGTAGCCATGACAAAGATCAAGAGCAAAACAGCTGGCTATCAAAGACAATTTATCAGAGGCCAAACAGGGAAAAGTGATGCCAACAATTAGTAAGTAGCTGAAAAACCGATCTGTCACAGAACAAGGAAGAAAAGTGCACAAAGCTTTCACTTTGGATAAACTTCTTGTTTCACTTGGGGAAAAAAAGTGAAAAAATGAAATACTAAATACATGGAATATTAGTTATAGAAAATATTAAAGTGAATTATGTACAAAATAACATGGAAATTTTTACTTGTAAAGGATCTTGTGTACATATCTTATCATAAATAAACTAGAATGTTAAAACTATATAAAACTGTATGTTTTACACTGGATATCATTGAATAGCACCAATGCATTATTTTCTTCAAAGTTAAATATCTGTAAGTTACTATAATTATTTTAAACTGGACAACAAAAGAGATACATCAGTTCTAACTTTCTGCATTTCTTATAGTGTACAGTAACACTTAATGAAGACTTTTACTGTATATTTTGAAGGCCAGGTCATATCACTAGGACAATTATATAACCCAGAATTGACTAGCACAAATCGACAGGACTCACGTTTTAGGGTCTGTTGATAGTCCTTCTCATACAAAATCAGGGCTGTGCTTTCTGGGTGAGTCTGTGTAAAATCAAAGAGACAAATATTTCAGTTTCCCTTGACAGTGCCAGTAAGATGCATGCAAATAAACCACCAGTTAGTCATGGAAGAAAACAATACATTAAAGAATATTGATTTGTAAATGAGGGTCCTTTCAAATGTAGATAACATTTACCCCTTCTCCCATATATTTGCAAAATTTCTGCCCAATTAACTTATTACTTCATAAACTCAACTAACTATGGTCTGTTAGTGAAATTAGGTCTGAGATTAACTTCCATAAACATGAACAGTGGTGAAACATCTAGAATTAGGAGTGACAAAGGTGATTCTGGGAAGGAAAAAAAAATCTAAAAAATATACAATATTCTGTATGAGGTTATTCATAGCATTCTAAGTGTGTAAATAAATAGACAAAACTACTTAGAGAAAAATACTGATACCATATCCAATGACAATCTGGGGAATATAAATATCACTACTATTAAATCTACCTTCTCTAAATTATACAGGTTTAATTAGACTGGATATACGTCCTTCATAGACACAATAATTTAGGCAACATTAAACATTATTTAAAATGTGCAAGAACTTCAGCTAGCAGACATAAAATTATTTCTGCTCTATCAAGCCACTGTGTTCATACTGAGTCATTTATATGCGATGCTCTTTAATGTCATTAGTAATTTCTTTGAAGCTTCAGTATATGGAAAACTAAAATGATCAATTAAAGCATTCAACTCTACTTGTGTATCACCATATTATAATACTGTTCATTTACTTTCTAGAAATTACAAAAATACAAAAGCATAATCAGAACCATTAGATTGAGTATTTGAAAAGCCAAGTGTCATGTGCATATTGCTCAACACTTTATTTACTAAATCACATAAATACAGAGTCATGCAATAGTTCTTAATCACCACATGTCAAGAGCTTTTACTATACAAGGGAAGATTTGAATTTTCTGGTTAATTATTCATTAATTCAGCAAACAGATCTCGACTGAGATGGCCTTGCAGTTCAACTCAGCTGGACTAAACAAACTGCGCACAGTTTTCTTCCTGACTCCACTTGTTCCTGATGACCTTCTCTTTTTAAAGCATTTACTTTAAACTTGAAATTGTAAATTATTTTTCTTCCTCTTTGAGGTTTAAATCTTCTCCCAACCCATGGGCAGTTTTACAACCCAAGAATGTCTTTCTCCAGGATTCGGGAGCCATTCCTATGACATGTAATCATCAAGAAAGATGGTACCTCTATCTCCTAGCTCTGTTAACAATAAGCACTGTTAACAAACACAGATGACCTGACCACATTAACCCAACTTCTCACCTAACTATCTTCAAGTATTTTTTACTAACTCATTTCATCTTTTACAAAATCTCCCACCTTATATTTCTGCAGAGTTAAGGTCAATACCTTCCCACTTTAGCAGTAGTCTTGAATAAAGTTATTTTTTTTGCCTGCTTAACTTCACCTGATACAATTTTTCTTTTACATTCTGAAGTATCTATTATGTTGGAACACTAGTAATTCAGGGGTTGAGAAGGTAGACAACACTGTGGGTACCTTTATAGTACTTGCAGTCTAGTCTGAGACTGAGACATGTGAATTGACATTTAAAATAGAATGATCAATGCCATGAATGCAAGACCAGAATGGTGCACCTAATCTTATAAGCAGTCTAGATGATGAAAAGTGTAGTAGAATAAGTGTCCTTGAATCTAATACTTCACTGATGGTGAGGTATCATCCAGGTAAATCTGAACAGTGAAAATGCTTCAGGAAAAGGATCCAGCATTTATGAAAATCTAATGGCAAAACTAGCATTTCCATGCAAAGAAAAATCAGATCAGAATAGCTGGCTTCTGTGCAGTGACGTAGGCGAGTGACAGAAAATGAAGCTGAGATGTAACTGGAGAGAGAGAGGAAAAGGATCTCATACAATCGCAAAGGTGTTCATTTTTTTCTTTTAATCAACACATTTATAATAGAGGCAATATAACAAGGTTTAGTGCCAAGAGCTATGATATCTGGCTTTAAAATCTGACTCTGTATCTCACAAATTGTATGATATTAGGCAATTTGTCTAAAACCAATTAACCTCCGTTTCTACATTGCATAATTGGGGATAATAAAAGTATCCCAATGGACATTCCACATAAAATATTTAGCACAAGTCTTGGTACACAGAAAATAATCTATGATGATGATGGTGGTGGTGGTGGTGACAATAAAAGGCAATCTATAATGATATTGACGATGAAGTACATACTCTATATTCTATAGGCCATGAGAGTCATGATAAAGAATTTGAAGAAAAGATAAACTGTTAAAACATTTTTACATGGAAAAAATATTATCAACTTTAAATTTTAAAATAGCATTCTGATTGCAATTAGAAGAACATTTTGAAAGTTAAGAAGTGAGTTTGTAATGCAAGCCTGAGAACAGGTAGTGGTAGCTAAAACTGAGTGAATACCTGTTGTCAATATGCACAGAAGTTATGGGTTTATAACACAAATGCCTAAACGTAAGGAAAGCATACCTCTGTTTATTAACTGTGGTATGGTTGTAAGTATTAATAGCACAGACTTTCACTCATTAAAGTATCCCTGCTTGAATAATATATTATGTAGTAGATGTCTTTGTGGGTATCAATTAGTATGTTTTGTATAAAAGGAGTTTTGTTTAATCAAGCAAATCAGTTGAATGGATGTCATCTCCAATATACACATATAATATGACAGTAATCACAAAAGAAAGAGCTAATATTTGTTTTAGCATATTTATTTGTCAGGCATTCCTTTATGCTACTTACATGTATTAAGTCACTTAGTCCTAACAAAAACCAAGAGGCTATTTTTGTTATTCCCGGGTGATACATGAAAAACTTGGAGCACGTAGAAGATAATATCCCTGATTCACATAGCACATGGAGGGTCACAGATGTCAATAAGATGCCCTGAATCCAGGGCTATCTTGTTGTGAAAAGTGCTTTACAATAGTCTCCCATCATCCACAGTTTCACCTTATGTGGTTTCAGTTACTCACAGTCAACCATGTTCCAATAATATTGAATGAAAAATTCCAGAAAAAATCATTAATGTTTTAAATTGTGCACTATTTGGAACTAACTGTCATACCATCCTGTTCTGTTTTACCCAGGACAAGACTTACCCCTTTGTCCAGCAACATCACAGGGTATATGCTACCCTCCCGTTAGTCACTCAGTAATCATCTAGTTTAGTCTAGTTTATCAGATTGATTGCTGCAGTTATCTCAGTGCCTGTGTTCAAGTAACCCTTATTTTACTTAACAATGCTCCCAAGTGCAAGCACAGTGATGTTGGCAATTCAGATATGCCAAAGAGGAGAAGAAATGTGCTCCTTTTAAGTGAAAAGGTAAGTATAATATTTTGACAGAAATACAGAGAGAGACTACATTAATACAACTTTTATTATATTCTTTTGTTATAATTGTTCTATTTTATTATTATTATTGTCACTATCTCATACTATGTCTATTTTATAAATTAAACTTTATCATAGGTATGAACATATAAGAAAAATAGTATATTTTAGTTTTGGCATCCACTGAGGGTCTTGGAACATATTTCCTAAACAAGGTAGAAAGCACAAAGGATAAAAAGGAATGGATATTTTTGGTGGATTTTAAATAATGAACAGAATATTCATCTTGAAAATCAAATATAATCTACTTTAAAGAAAAAAATCTGTAATAGTACATAATTTTGTTATCCTCTCAACTAGATATAATCACTCAATTTTCTAAGTATTCTTGTATTTTTTTAACATATGTAAACATATGTTCACTCATCTCAAATAATCTGCAACTAGCAATATTCTCATGAATTTCTATTATGCTTAAATGAAATCTAAAATTCAAACTCTTTACTATGGTTTCTGTAATTGTAGTCTTTTCTGTAGTATACATGCAGACACACACATAAACACTAATTCACATATATGAGGGGGACTCCCCAAAACAAACTTTATTTTCAAAAAATTGTGTATTTATTCTTGCCTGTTTAAACCCAGTCACTTTCAAAGTACTATCCATTTGATGCAATACACCTTTCCCACTGCTCAAAACAGATTTTGAACTTGATTCTAATGCCTTATTTTTTGTTTCACCTCTTCCACATAGGCAAACCTTTTCCTTTTGAGGACTTTTTCAATTTGGGGAAACATAAAAAGTCACTTGGAGGGAGATCAGGTGATAGGAAGGGTATGACATGGGGATCATGCCATTTTTGGTCAAATACTGCTGAACTCTCAGTGTAGTGTGGGCAGGTGCATTTGTAAATTACAACTCATGAAATGGGCAAAGGCATTGAAAGAGTCTTCAGGAAAATTTACTGAAGCCAAATGCAGCCTCTCACAACAATGCTGGCAGGTACACTGATACAGATGGGTTCTTAGAACACTCACCTAGCAGGGCAAGCCTGTACTTCAAGAGCCCCAACCTCCAGTTAATTCTGTTTTTTTTTTTGAGACCCGTTGGTATAGTACATGCCAACATCCAGATACTCTCATCACAATAGTTGTTGTTGTCCTTAAACATACTAGGTTTGCAGTTTCTTTTGTTGGTGGAAACTTCACTCAAATTTTATATTACTAGAAATGTCTTATTTATTTCTTTTCCTATGTCCACTCCATTTAGTAATATTCTTTAAGGTATATACATATACCTTAAAGAAATATTAATGGTATACACACACACATACACACACACCTATATATATATATCTTTATATATAAAGAAATATTAACAGTATATATATATATATATATATATATATATATATATATATATATATCTTTTTAAAGGAAAACATTTATTCGTTTAAGAGCAAAGATATATCATTAGAAACCAAGGCTTAGATCACTCACATTCTTATATTCCCATTTCCCATATAAAGTGCAAAAGTTCAACAATAAATATGGCTGGCAGAAAAAAATTCATTTGAAATAGGGTGTTGATGGTGAGCTCTGTGGATACCCTGGACTGCCAGAAAGATGAACAAATGGGTCCTAGAGCACATTAAGCCTAAAATATTGTAAGAGGCAAAAGTGACAACCTAAAGTCCTATTTGGGCACATCATGAGAAGGCAAGATTCTTTAGAAAGATAATAATGTTTGAAAGAATAGAAGGCAGCAGCAAAACAGGAAAGCCAAGTATAACATGACTTGACTGTAAAAAGAGCCATCAGCGTGACTTTGCAGTAGCTGAGCCTGGCTGTGGAGGACATAAACTTGCAGACATCACTCATTCATAGGGCTTTCCAAAGGTGGAGCTGACTCCAGGCACATAACACTCAGGACATTTACTCTTTGCTAAAGAAACTACTTTCTGGTTTTTGGTGGAGAGAACTCTACTTGCTGTATCATTCTTGGCATCATCACCCTCACCACCTCCTTCAACAGTTTCTAGTAGAACAGAGTCTCCCCCTTAGCAAAAGTCACAGTTGCCATTTTGCATGTGTTTCCATGACTATTGACAAAATCAGTATCAGTTTATGTTCCACAAAGGCAGAAGTTCTGTTGGTTTTTATGTTGTATGATATATCCTGAAGGAGATCAGAATATGCCACCCTAATATACATCACCTTTGAAAATGGGTTACTTTGATCTGAAGGTAACTGAAAGTCAGTGGATCCAGAAAAGAGCCTTCACAGAATTTCCATTATAGGACTACAGGCAGAAACACCAAGGAAACAAGGACTGCCAAAAATTTCTTCTATTGGGATATAATCATGGTATGAAGAAGATGAAGAATCAGTACCAAGGTGTGTCAAAAAAACAAAAAAAACAAAACCAAACAAAAACAGAACACTAAAACAGCCCGTATATTTTTTAGTTTCCCCGTGCATTTACCCTCCCACAATTTACCCTCCCTGCGGAAGCCCACACCCCTTTGCCTAGTCCATAATGGATTGCCCTTGTTAAAATATTATGTTTCCCAGTCTAACTACTTATTAGGGGGTTCCCTTCTTTTCTGTGGAGCTCCCCTGCATGTAAATTAAAATACTGAAACACATGCCTTTTTCTCCTATCAATCCATCTTTTGTCAGTTTAATTTGCAGGGCTTAGCACTAAATCTAAGAGGGTAAAAGTTTATTCCTCTACTACTATCCCCAGCACCTAAAGCAATGACAGACTCAATAAATATTTGATAAATGTTTGAATAAATGATGTGTGACTAGCAAGGAAACCAAGCACTTGGAGTGATTAATTCATAGTAATGGCCAATGAAAATCATTGATTGAAATTACTAAAAAGGTTGTTGCAAAGAGAGTGCAGTATATTTTATGTCATCCTTATTATTATGGGTGTTTCTAAAAGGTACATGAAGTCCAAATGTAAATAACACAAAATAATAATAAGTAAAAGTAACTAGGTAGATAAATGATAGATAAATAGATATAGGTGGATACAATGATTCAAGTTAGTTTGCTATAGAAGTTCAGGTGTTTTTGTTTGTTTGTTTGTTTTGTTTTGTTTTGTTTGGCAGCTTCGTAGTCACCAAAGACCCAGGAGCTTTTCTAGTTTTTCTTCCTTAGTCACAGCTTCCCCCTTAAAGGCTTCTGGAATATTGTTACTTTAGTCACAGCCTTTTTAGGTTTTAGGAAGAATAAATAGAAGGGGCAAAAAGACACATACACTAGCTTAGTGGGCTCCTGAAGAGAGCTACTCTAGACACTGAGCTATAGCTTCGCTTACATCTTCTTAGAAACACTTTGCATAACTGAAACTGAATCATAGTTATTTAGGTAATTCTTTTGTTACTTTTAACAATAGAGTAAGGTAAATGGGAGAAATATGAACATACTTTTTTCTCTTATGAAAAATACCCATTAATTTTTTGAGCATTTTATATCATAAAACTTTGTTTTATCTTTACTAAACATTTAGGAAGTAAGTCTTGGCAAAATAATTTTCATTACATATTTTTCTTTAAAACTCCTTGTCCAAAAATGCTAAGCAAGGGAAGCTTGAAATTAAAACTTGATTCATGTTTCAAAATATCAAGAACTGTAAAATATCTATGGCAACACAAAGCCAGACATCAAGTGCATTGAGATATGCACATGAAGATGCAAGACGATCTCTTGTATTCTACCTACTTTCAAATATATCCCCATCAGCAAGCAACCTAATGAGACTTCAACATTTTTATCAGTCTCTAGTCCCTGACTACCCTCTTCTCAAACTCTTACGAAGCCTCATTCAGTCAATTATTGATGTTACAAACTATTGAAGTTAAGCTACAGTCGCAGAAAGGCATTTTTCTTGGCTTTTGAATGTGTTTTTTATGTGTCTGTGTGCTCAGAATGAGCGAATGCTTGCTCCTTTGGCTATTCTTTTCATACCAAACAATGAATCCATATAGGGGTGACTTGAATTAGATGTTTGGCAGCTCTACCATTTCTTCATTCTGACTCTTTGTTAAACTTCCTGTTCCTCATTATAAGATGAAAACAGAATTATCCACCGGAATGAAATGAGGTTTACAGATTCTTAAATGTATCCTGTATCCCCTCTTCTCCCAGAAGTGGTCTGATATTTGAATTTCAAAGGCAATCTCTTCATCAAAATCAAATTGATGGAGTAGAAATGTCAAGGAAACAGGCACTTAAGAAGGATATAGACGCTCTTAAAAATTTGAGAGGAAGATATTCTGTCCAACATATCAGGAATGAATATAATTTAAAGTGAAATTATACTTGTGTTTTTACTTGTTAACTTATTTCAGGTCTCTTCTCTAAAGAGGAAATTTATTTTCAGTTGATTAGGTAAAGCCCCAAAGAACAAAATAGACTACTTCTTTATTGCATGACAGTTATTTTATTTCAAAATAGAAAAGCTTACTTATGGGGCAAAACAGCACGAAAAATAGCACTTTTTAAATTTTTGCCAAATATGGTTAAGAAATTAGTTAAATAAAATTAAAATTAAATTTTCTTTCTCTATTTATTTTTTGTACTTTAAAAGTATCAGACAGGTTCCAAGTAATTGTACATACATTTAGTAGCTGTGTTTCAAAAATCCTTAAAACACAAACCACTAATTTGAGGGAAAAGCCCTTTATTTTAAGTGTCAAATACCCAGCAATGCACAGGTCTCCCTGTTCTCAGTGTGTGCATCCATTTGGGGTGGGATGGGGTCCGACAGACATGAGTCTCCCAAGAAGATGCTGCTGTGCACTGGGTTAATTATGTGACATCTTTGGATATCAAATAACAGCTTGCTTCTATTTTAGTTTGTGATTATTTGGGACAACTATTTACAGAAATGTACATTTCTTTTAGCTAATATATATAGTATAAAAATTTCTAAGAAGAATAGTGATAAACTCATTAAAGAAATATTCCAGTACTTATGCAGCATAATCTCAGGTGTTCATTTTTCTTTTGAAATATTAATGTACAATATTTTAGACATAGCAATAACTTCCAACATAATAAATTCAAGATAATGTAACACATTCATTTTAAAAATACTAAGACAAAAAGCTTCTGCAGAGCAAAAGAACTCATCTACAAAATGAAGAGGGAAGCCACTGTGAGAGAACATATTTGACAGTGATACAACTGATAAGGGGTTAATTTCCAAAATAAATAAAAATTTATACAACTCGACACCAGGAAGATAATCCAATCTTTAAAAAAACGTTTTGTTTGTGCAGAAATGGGGCACCTGTCCAGATCTTGCCCTGATAATCTATGCTGATGGTAGTTGCTACAGACTTTGCGGACCTGTGGAGCATTTTAAGAAAGATTGCCCTCAAAGTCAGAATTCAGATCGAATGATTACAGTTGGTCGCTGGGCAAAGGGAATGAGTGTGGGCATGAAGAAATTTTTGATGTGCCTACACCATATAAACCCCAAACAAAGATACCTAAAGTTATTAATTTTTGATAATGATTAGTACTATCATAAATGACTGCCTCATTACATTCTGAACTGGGCCTTCTTCACAAGTTGGAGCTGTGCTCCCTTGGAGAGGTCTGCGTTGTAAATACCAGTATGGCCTGGGTGTTCAAATAGTTCCCTGAGTCCTGTACCTCAAGGAGTACTTAAGCTGCATGGAGAAAATCACTGAAGAAAAGCTTAAGATATTTAAATTGGATTCTTTAAAAGAACTTTTTTCACAGATAGAACTTACACATATGTAAGTGGTACATAGTTAATTGTACAATCATCTTTTCCTTAAAACCAAATTATGCATTCATCTGAACCACTCCTAATAAAGGGTAACTACTTTGCATTTGGAAATGAATTGTTAGTTATATTGCATTTTAGGTTCAAAGTATCAGTTTATTTATAAGTTGCCACAAAATCTACTGTATTTTTACAATATTTAATAAAAACATATTTGCTATTTTACTGAATAAAAAAAAAAGTCCTGGCTGGTGTAGCTCAGTGGATTGAGCACAGGCCTGCAAATCAAAGGGTCGCTGGTTTGATTCCCAGTCAGGGTACATGCCTGGGTTACGGGCCAGGTCCCCAGTAGCATGGGGGGGCACATGAGAGGCACCCACACATTGGTGTTGTTCTATCTTTCTTTTTCCCTCTCTTCCCCTCTCTGTAAAACTAAATAAATAAAATCTTAAAAAGAAAAGGACCTGAATACAAATTTCTACAAAGAGAACATACAGATCATCAATAGATATATGAAAAAAATGCTCAATGTCACTAATCATCAGAGAAATGCAAATTAAAACCACAATGGGATATCACCTCACATCTCTCAGGATGACTACTATCAATAAATTAACAAACAAGTAGTGATGAGGATGTGGGGTTAAGGGAACCCTAGTGCATTGTTGGTTGGAATGCAGATTAGTGCAGCCACTGTGGAAAACAGTATGATGTTCCCTCAAAAAATAAAAAATGGAATTATCTTTGACCTAGCAATTCCACTTCTGGGGATATATTCAAAGATTCCTGAAGCACTAATCAGAAAGAATCCATATACCCTCTATGTTCACTGTAACATTATTTACAATAGTCAAGATTTCAAAACAGCCCAAGTGCCCATCAGTAGATGAGTAGATAAAAAAGCTATGGTAATTACACAATGGAATACTACTTGGCATTAAAAAAAGAAGGACCTTTTGCTTTTTGTGTCAGCATGCATGGACCTAGAGATTATTATGTTAAGTGAAATAAGTTAGTCATAGACAAATACCTCATGATCTCACTTACAAGGGGAACTTAATTGATAAAATCAACTGACAAACAAAATAGAGGCATAGATACATGGAATGGACTGACAGCTGTCAGAGGGGAAGGGGAAGGGAGATTAAAGGAAAGAAGGGGAAGGGATTGGTCAAAGAACATATATGCATGACTGTTGGACACAGGACAGGGTGGTGATGGCCAGGGGAAAGTTGAGCAGGGGTGATGTGGAGGTGGGAAAGGGGAGGGTAGGAACATCTGGAATAGTGTCCATGATAAAAATAAAGGGAAACAATATTAGCTCAAATAATGCTATAATACATAAACTTTCTTTGTTTCCAGCTTTATTAAGGTAAAACTGATGAAGTAATATGCATGTATTTAATTCTTATTATATAATATTTAAATATATATTTGCCCCATGAAATACTACAATTAAACTATTTAACATTGTCACAAAGTCATACAATTATATATTTTTAATTTTTTTATTGTTCAAGTAGAATTGTCTCCATTTTCGCCTCACCACTTGCCCCCACCCCACTGATCCCCATGTCCCACCGTCAAACCCAGCCCTCTTTGGCTTTGTCCACATGTCCTTTACACAAGTTCCTTGATGACTCTTCCCCTATTTCCCACCACTACCCCTCTATTACATTTTTATTTTCTGTGTGATTGTGAGGTGAGACTTTTAAGATCTACTCTTTTTAACCAATTTTGGTTATAAAATATTGAATTTATTAACTTTGGTCACCATGTAGAACATTTGCTCTCCAGGCCTTATGGAACATAACAGAAAATATGTATGATTTTTCTAACTTCTCCTTATGTCCTCCACCTATCTGATAACCACCATTCTATTTTCCACTTCTGTGAATTTGACTTTTTTGGATTTCACATATAAGTGAGATCATGCAGTATTTGTGTTTCTGTGCTTAGCTATCTTCACTTAGCAAGTTGTTCTCCACGTTCAATAATGTTGTCACAAATGACAGGATTTCCTTTTTTAAGGCTGAAGAATAATTAATTGTATATCTTGTTTTTTAATCCTCACCCAGGGACATAATTTTTTCATTGCTTTTAGAGAGAGAGGAAGGGAGAGAGAAAAACACTGATGCAGGAGAGCAGCCCCTCCCATACGTGCCCAGACTAGGGAATGCACATGTCTGGACTGGGAACTGAACCAGCAACCTAGTTTGATTGATGGTCAGTCCCCTGGTCATCAATCAAACCTGAAACCTTTCAGTTACAGGATGATGCTCCAACCAACTGAGCCGCACTGGCCAAAGCACATACCAAGTTTCATTCATGCTGTGTGTGTGTGCACATGCCATATCACATTTTATTTATCCACTCATTCCTTGCATGAGCTGTTTCCATTTACTGGAAACTGTGAATATAATGCTGCAGTACACATGGGAGTACAGGTGTCTTTTAAAATAATGATTTTGCACCTTTTGGATATACACCTAGAGTAGAATTTCTGGATCCATGTGGTAGCTCTATTTCTAATTTCTCGAGGAACTTCCCTCCTGTTTTTTATAATGGTTTTACCAGTTTCCATTCCCAACAGCAGTGCACAATGTTATCCTTTCCCCTTATCCTGCCAACAGTTGTTATTATTGGACTTTTTGAGATAGTCATCCTAACAGGTGTGATGTTATATCTCATTGTAGTTTTGATTTTCATTTTTCTAAAGATTAGCACTGTTGGTCATCTTTTCATATATCTGTTGTCTATCAGTGTATCTTATTTAGAAAAATGACAATTCAGATCCTTTACTTGTTTTTATTTGAATATTTTATGTATTGCAATTGAGCTGTATCAGTTCCTTATATATTTTGGGTACTAACCCCTTATCAGATGTATGGAAGGTCCAAGAACCCAACCCAGTTGATGCTTGAAACTGCAGATAGTACCAAAGCCTATATATACGGTGATTTTTCTTACCCATATACCCTTATGGTAAAGTTCAATTTATAAGTTAAGCACAATAAGATATTAAAGAACATAACTACTAATAAACTACAACAACTGTAACTATATACTGTAATAAAAGTTATATGAATGTGATCTCTCAAATTATCTTACACTGCACTCACCATTTTCCTTTTTCCTTAAAGGAAGCTCTCTAAGGCCTCTTTTTGTCATATCTAATTTGCAAGTAGTATGTTTGATCTTTTGCCATTATTAAGTTAAATAAGGGTCACTTGAATACAAGCACTGCAATTACTTCAAGAATTGATAATAGGTGGGTAGCATATACAGTGTGAATACACTGGGTCAAGGAACTATTTGTCCAGGGAAGGACAAAGCCCTACAGCTCAAGAGTTTATCATGCTGTTCAGATGAGCATGCAAATTAAAACTTAGGAGTTGTTTATTTCTGACTGCAGTTGACAGCAAGTAACAGAAACTACTGAAAGCAAAACTGTTGACAAGGGAGCACTACTGCATGCATATTTTCTCTCATTATAAAATAAGTTGTACTTCAAATTAATAAGCTACACTTCTGCCCTAAAAAACTAGAAAATAAAGGGAAAGTGAAACACAATGAAGGGGAAATGATACATGATAAAGCAGGAAAAAATAATAAAGATAATGTTGGAAACCACTGAAATTAAAGGCAGAAAACAATACAAAAAAATCAATGGACCATAAGTTGTTTCTTTTTAAGACTGACATTTTAATAATGTTGATGCACCGAGAGAGAGAGAGAGCAACACTTGATGACCTCAGTAAGAAAAAAGGGATATCCATTAAATGTAAAATTAAAACAAGATAATAAGAAATTCTATTAACAGTTCCATGCCTATAAATTCAACAACTTAGAATACATGGACTGATTCCTTGAAAAAGAAAATTATCAAATTCCACACAAAAATGTTATCTTCAATAGTCATCTATCTGTAAAATCCACTAGGTTTCTAGTTAAATGTCTTATATATTCTTTTTCTATTATGATAGTGCTTATTCTTATTCTTTGGTTCTTCTGGCTCTTTTTGGTTTTGGGAATGCACTAAAGCAGGGAAGTGATACTGAAGTAGCTTGAGACTTGGTTGAATATGTTTTTCAAATTATGATGTAAGAATAAAACAATGTATGTATGAATATATATAAAATATATATATATATATATATATACAAATATATATAAAATATATATTTACCACCACCATTTTCTTTTCTCCTTTCCTCTTCTCTGCAATGCCTCTTTCTGAGAATCTACTATCTATAAAGTCTCTTCTACTTCCAGGGCTTGCAGAAGTTACAGGGGGAAAAAAAACACATGTGTATCCCATCTTCACTGAGTTTAGTTACAGTTTAACCGGGAAGAGAATTGTATGCTCTTACTTAACTTCCTGCCACTGGACATTGAACTCCTGAAGGAAGGAGACTTCTCCCCTCTCCACCCTCTTCTTGAAACAGATTTCAGACTAATAGTCATTTTCCTTCAGCCATTTCAAGATACTAGATCTTAAGAATTCTATTTCACATGAAAACATAGCTGTTTTTAAAATTCTTATATCTTTCTAAATAATATGCTATTTTTCTCCAAATATTCTTTGATTTTCCATATTTTCCAGTTTTATTATATAATGTTTAGATGTGGCTCTTTATTTTCTGGTCAGGGTAATATTTGATTCTTCAACCTAAGAATTTATGATTTTTATCTATTCTGGGAAATTCTGCAATTATAAGTTTAAATGTTTCTTCTCACACATTATCTCTTGCTGAAAATTACATTACTCATATGTTGACATTTATAATTATATTTTTTATATTTCCTCACCTTTTTTGTTTTTTCCTCAATGTTGAATCTTTTAAATTTTCTAAAACTTTAATTACATGAAAACAATCTTTATAATTAGATACGGTCAATCTGCTGTTTAACATATTAAGGTTTTATTTATTGGCAATATGTCATTGCTAAGAGTTGTATTTGATTTTTTTAACATGTGCTCCCCTCTCTTCAAGCCAAAATGCTCTATCACTTTGTTATTTTTTAGTTTGTTTTTATCTCTTTCATTATTTTATGCATTCTTATTTTATAGTCTCAGACATCTCTATGACTTCAGAGGGTAGAGTCCTCCTTCATTCATGATTTAATCTCGTCAGTCTTTTGATTTGGAACTTCCTGTTGTGATTTCACCCTTCATCCGGTTGTGGGAGAGGCTCTCTTTGGCTTCATTTTGCATTTGCTTCTCTCCTGCATTTCAGGGTTTTACAAAATGAAGACCAGTCAATCATTGTTGTTATTTGCAATTATTTCTGTTGTTCTCTTGGCTTCCAGTTCTCACATGATCTATGTAATGAAAATTTGAATTCTGTGCCCAGAAGAAGCGGCAAGCTCGTGATAGCACACTTGTTTTTTCCTAGAAAGCCCTGAATAGTGTTAAACTTTCTTGCTCCTTTTCTGCAGTACACCTACAATACCCTCTCCATCACAGGTCCATTTCTCCGTTCCCTTCTGGACCTCAGAACCCCAGCTCATTCAGGTAAGTGTGTTTGACTCTGGTTTCCCATCTGGCTACCAGCTGCAACTGTATCAGCTTAAAAGCTGACTGCTCTAAACCACAGTTTCTTTCCCATTTGTGATAACTGCTCATTTCTCTTTCATTATTTTTTAAAACCCATTTATGATTCACTATTTAGTGTATGATAGTTTATCCAATATTTTAAAATGTTTCTGGCAAAAGTGAGAGGTTCACCTTGAAGCAGAGCCTCATTTTGCAAAAATAAGACTTACATATGGTTCTAAGACCAAACCATTCTGTTATCTTTGCTATAATTATAAATTGACGATTTCCATATTCCTTTGGGATTCACCTTACATAAAATAAAATCAAGTCACAGATTACCCTTTTCTAATAACACTGAGAAAATATAAAATAAAATATTTTATGCATTTTTATAGTTCTAACTTACATAATGCATTGCTTTGTTTTCTTGCTGACAAATGAATACAAAATGTCTGCTGTTCAATTTAAAGATCTACCTTTAAAAAAAACTTCAATATACTCTTTATCTGTTAGATTCTTTTCTGGTGCTTAATCACTTTATAAACACTTTATAATCCTGTTTTTTCTTTCTGATCTCAGTTGAAGTACATTGTTAATAGGCATAATTCTACATCTTACTTAATAGGTTCTTTCTTTTTTATTTTTGGAGTCTTAACTCAAATCTTTTTAGTGATCTATTCTTTTCTACTTTCTATTCTCTTTTAGAAGAGGGAAGTGCCATCCATGATACACAATAACTGCTTTATTAGAAAGTAGTTGAATCAGAAAGTTGACAGAAACTTAGTTTTAGGTGCATTTAAAAGTGATTATTGAGTGCCCACTGTGTAATATTTACTGAGCTAGGAACACAGTATATTCCAGAGTCAAAAGTGATATCGTTAGGGTACTATGTGTTAGAATAGAGACATATTATGGGAACAAAAGGCAGGAGATTTCTCTGAGACAGCAGTACAGGGAAGGTTTAGAGAGCAGGGAAACAGCCCAGAGAGCACTGAGCACTGAAGGAAAGCACCTGCTAATGATACTCATCACTCAGTGAAGGAGCTTTACAGCTTCTAAGTTTTTGTTTTTCTACTTGACTTTTTTTGCCTATTAATTCTCCAAGGTTTTCTGAGTCAGTATGCATGCATAATTCCCAAATACATTTATTTCAAAAGTACTGACTGTGCCCTATGACTCATATTGTGTGAAGTGCTAGAAATACTGTGACAAATAAGATAAAATTTCTGCCTCCTCTAAATTCATACATACATGATTTAGAAAATATTTACTTGGTTGGAAATAAAATTTCCACCAAGTTTTGCAAGATTAATAAAATTGCAAAAGGTGCTCACTCCCTTTGGGCTAGTATTAGTGACCTCTCCAACTAAAGAGAACTGAATGTTTCAAAAGTCCTCTTCCTTTCTTTTTGTCCTTCTCCCCCACATCCTCAATCTTTTTAGTCACTAAGACTTGCTGTCTGCTAATGTGCAGTATGAAGGGGAAAACCTTTAACTCAGACATTTCTCTTAAATTCTGCTCTTCATTTTCTTTCTACTATATTTACTCTCTCGCCAACTTGCACTTAAACTTCGGTAATTACCTCACTTGAGGACAATCAATCTTCTATATTGCTGCTAGAGGGACCTTTCCAAGAGATAAATTTGTCCTTATCATTCTCTTGCCAAATAAATAAATACATACATAAATAAAACAACCGAGGCATTTGGTAGTGTTCTATTGGCTTCAGGGAGAAGTGCAGGACTCTCAGCAGGTCGTAGAACAGCCCTTGCTAGGTGAGGTGACTCCCTTCATCAGCCTCCTGTTGCCTTTTCCCCTACAAATCCTCCAATTAAAAAAAGTGTCTTTGTGTGTAAAGCTTCCCTCTCTATCTCAAAGACAGAAATAGAGAGGAATATGAATTATAATTACTTTCCCTTTTACATGAAATTACTTATATGTTGTTTTCTCTTTTGAGTGGATAATTAAAGGTAAGAAATGTATTTTATTAATCTTTGAAATCCACAGACTTGGTGTAGTTTCTGGCCCTGTTCATGTCATGTTGAAAGTATGCCATACATTTTAAAGTGAATTAAATAAAATAAATTAACCCACAGTTGCGGACAAGACCTAGAAGTTAAATAATATAATAAACCATGAAAGAAATGTTCTTTTCAAGAGCAGAGATGTGAAGAATATTCCTGTAGGATACCTCTGTATTTTAGTATTCTACATTTGCTTTTGGACCCTTCAAAGTTAATCAAGATTTTGTTTTCAAAATCATTGAATTATTTTTAGAAAAATAATAACAAGATATCCCAATTAGAATAAAAGTATATGTATAGTAACCATATCATTAGGCTTTTACAAAGGGTCAATTTAATAGAATTCAAGGTACTGAATGTTTGCATAGCTAACCTTTTCTTTATATAAATTCAGAATATATCAGTTCATGTATTTTATTATTTTTAATATGACATCAAGACACTCCAGAGTATATTTTATTATTCCATTTATTCATGCCTAGGGTACATTATGAACTATAAACCTAAAGGCTAAGTGCCTTAACCACCCAAATCATATATTGGTGGATCAATAAAAGACACCCTGGAGTACTTTAATCCTATAATATGTCTCCTACTTCTTATTAAAATGGGGGGGAAGCAATTAATCTCAAACAAAACGAATACTTTAAAATCACCTCATTCTACTGTTACACATTTCATACAGGGTATAAATGAAAAACAATGGCAGGTTCTTGGTACGTCATTACTAAAGAAATGAATTATGCAGTATAGCTACTGAAAGAATCAGAAGTATTTCTGCTCTAAAAGCCTTTATGTTTTACTACAGATAGACAGCCTATGTCTTTGAGATGTATGATACATTTAGATCTGGTGTGTTCTTATATAGTGGCAATCCAGAACAAAGGAATTAGACAATGGGGTGTTGCATATAATTATATATATCAAATAAACTGTTACTTGCCATATGTTCCAGACAATTTTATATCAAATGATAATAGCTTTAATCAACTACAATTTCTTATTTATTTACTTATTTATATTTTATTGTATTTTTCCATTCCTATTTAATCCCGTTATACCTACCCCCGCCCACCCCTCACAATCACCACACTGTTGCCACGTGCGTGAGCTCAGTATCTCTGATTATATCTGTTCTCTCTCTCCTGTATTTGTCCTGAGAGTTTTCACTGTCACTAGATGCATTACACCCAACATATCGATTCCCATATTTAGGTGCTCAACGAATATTCAGTTTAAATAAAGGAATAGTTACATTAGTAAACAAACTGAAATTCTAATTTGGAAGGAATTGCTTACAAAAGAAATTAAAGATATACACAACATATTCATATACATAATATTAGTGTCCAGTTATCATAATGTTATTATAAAAAGCAAGAGAAGACAAAATTATTTAAATAGCCTCTAATATTAACATTATATTAATATGTTATTTAATTTTCACAGTGAAACTAGACACAAAGCCTTATTATACCTGTATAAATAATGGTACGTCTGATGCAAAATAATATTAAAACCACTGTTTATGTTAGTAATTAATAGTACTAATATTGAAAAGGAAATAAATCTGGAATGTGTGTGATTTCAAACTCATTTTTATTTTCCAGGTAACATTTCTAAACTAGATATGTTAATCCCTTTACACTTTTGCAAAACTCTTCCAGCTTTAATGGTTCCAACATCAGTCTGGGACTGATGCCATTGTGATGCACAGTGTTACTACAGACCATGGAAGTGGAATGGAGGAAATTCACTCCATACCATAGTTGCTATCTGTGCCTCATATTGAATTTCTGAGGCCTTTATTTCCCCTCCATATTTGTACATAAAAAAATCAATTGTTTAAACTTGGGTAAGTGGATAAAAGGACATCTTGATTGCTTCAAAGATGTTAGCAATTATGCATAAATTTGCTATAAAAATTCGTGTGCAGGTTTTTGTGCAGACACAAATTTTCAACTAATTCGAATAAATACCAAGGACTGCAATTGCTGGGTTGCATGTGAAGAGTACATTTAGTTTTTCTAGAAACCACCAAACTGTCTTCCCAAGTGACTGCACCCTTTTGCATTTCACCAGCAATGACTTAGACTTCTGTTTTTCCACATGATTGCTAGCATGTGGTGATGTCAGTGTTCTCAGTTTTGGTCATTATAATACATGTGTTCTAATAATGTATGTTGTTTAAATTTGCATATCCATGATGACATATGGTGTGCAGCATCTTTTCCTATGATTGAAATGCCATCTGCATAACTTCTTGGGTGAGGTGTCAAAGTCTAGGCCATTTAACTTATTTTTTCTTTTTTTTTTCAAAATGATTTTTTATTTTAATTATTGTTCAAGTACAGTTTTCTGTCTTTTAGTCCTATCCCAGTCCACCTCCCCAATGCTCCCCATCTCCCTCTCATTTCCACCCCCCTTAGTTTTTGTCCATGTGTCCTTCATACTTGTTCCTGTGATCCCTTCCCCTTTTCCCCTGAAATTCCCTTCTTTCTCCCCTCTGGTACTGTCAGCCTCTTTTCTATTTCAGTGTCTTTGGTTATATTTTGCTTGCTTGTTTGTTTTGTTGTTTAGGTTACTGTTAAAGGTGAGATCATATGGTATTTGTCTTTCACCGTCTGGCTTATTTCACTTAGCATAATGTTTAATTTTTTTCTTACAGTTGAGTTTTATAAGTTCTTTGCATTTTTTTGGTAACAGCATTTTTATCAAATGTGTCTTTTGCAATCATGGCTTTTCTTCTTATGGCCTTGATTTTGTCTTTTGCAGGGAAGAATATTCCATGCATTGTACCTTTGGTATTATATCTTGAATTATTTTGAGTTAACTTTATGAACGTGTAATGTCTAGGTCTAGATTGTTTTTTTTTTTTTTTCATGCAGATGTTCAGTTGGTTCAGTACCAATTGTGAAAAGGCAATCTTTGCTTCAATGTATTGCCCTTGCTATTTTCAGAGTTCAGTTGACTACATGCATGCAGATCTATTTTTGAGCTCTCAATTACATTCCAATTGATTTAACTATTATTTTGACCAGTACAACAGTGTTTAATGTTTTTTGTTACTGTTTTTGATTTACAGTGACTCCTGAATTTAGGCAATGTCAACTCTTCAAATTGTTCTTCCTCTTCAATAGTGTTGTTGTCTACTATGGGTCTTCTCCTCCTCCATAGAAAGTTTAAGATAAGATTGTCAGTATCCACAAAATAATATTCTGGGATTTAATTTGAAATTGCATTGAATTTATAGATCAATTTGAAAAGAATCAACATATTAAAAATATTGAGTCTTCCTGTATATAAACATGAACTATTTATCTAATTATTTAGTATTTTTACTTTGTTTTGCCATAGTTTTACAGTTTTACTCAAATAGATCATGTATATATGTAGTTAAATTGATAATTAAATATTTACCTCTTCTTTTTGTACTAATGCAACTAATATTTCATTTTTAATTTCCAAGCTTATTTATTAAATGATAGTGCATAGGAAAGTGATTGACTTTTTAATGTAAACTTTGTATCCTGAAACCTTTCTGTAATCATTTATTCATTCCAAGGCTTTTATTAATGATTTATTTCAGATTTACTACATAGATAATCATGCTGTGAAAAAATCAGTTTTATTTCTTCCTTCCCAATATGTTTATCTTTTATTTCCTCATCTTGTTATATTAGAACTTACAGTATTATATTGAAATGGAGTGATGAGGTAGACATCCTCATCTTGTATCTCATCTTAGTGGGAATGCTTCAAGTTTCTTACCATTAATCATGATGCTAGCTGCAAATTTTTCTTTTCTTTTTTTTGTGAATATTCTTTATCAATTTGAGGAAGTTTCCTCCTATTCCTAGTTTATTGAGTGTTTTATCATAATTTAGTGTTCAATTTTAAGTGCTTTTTCCATATCTATTGATGTTTTCATGTATTTTTCCTTTTTTTAGTCAAATGATATGATAAATTATATTGATTAAGTTTTGAATGTTGAACCAATTCAGCATACCTGAGATAAATCCTACTGGGTTGTGTTGCATAATTCCTTTTATACAGTATTGGATTTAATTTGATAATATTTTATTGAGAATTTTCACATCTACATTCATGAGAGATATTGGTGTGTAATTTTTTCTAATGCCTTTGCCTTGTTTTACTATTAGGGTAATGTTGCCTCATAGAATAAGTTAAGCCTCAGAGAATAAGAAATATACCCTTTGATTCTATCCCTTCAAAGAGATTGCTTAACATGTAATTTCTATCTTACATTTTTGATAGAATTTACCATATAGCCCACTATGCCTGGTGCTCTATTTTGTAAGATGCTTAATTACTGATTCAATTTCTTTAATAAATATAGACCTATCTAGACCATCTTTTCCTTCTTGTGCGAGTTTTGGTGGATTGTGTCTTTCAAAGAATTGTTCACTTTTATCTAGATTATAAGATTTGTGGGCATAGAGTTGCTCATAGCATTCTTTATTATCCTTTGGCTTTCCATCAGATCTGTAATATGTTCTATCATTCATTTCCGATATTAATAATTTGTTTTCTCCTTTGTTTTTCTTAGTCTGACTAGACAGTTATTTTTATTTATCTTTAAAAAGCTGCTTTTTCATTATGCTAAGTGAAATAAGCCAGGTGGTGGGGGACAAATACCATATGATCTCACCTTTAACCAGAACATAATCAACAAAAGAAATAAGCAAACAAAATATAACCAGAGACATTGAAATTAAGAACAATCTAGCAATAGCTAGAGGGGAGGGGGAGGGGACAGTGGGGAGAAGGGTTTTCAGGAACTACTATAAAGGACACACGGAGAGAACAAAGGGGGAGGGTGGAAGCAAGGGAGGGAGATGGGTTTGGAGAGGGTAGGGGGAGGGATGTGTGGGGAGAAAATACAGACGACTGTAATTGAACAACAATAAAGTAATTTTCAAAAAGCTGCTTTTTTGTTCTAGTAATTTTCTCTATTGATTTTCTGTTTTCAATTTCATTGATTCTGCTCTAATTCTTGCTACTTCTTTCTTTCTACTTACTTTGTATTTCAATTATTCTTATTTCTTTAGTTTCCTAAGTAGAAACTTAGATATTGATTTTAGACATTTCTTGTTTTCTAATATGTGCATTCAATGTTATAAATTTTCTTCTGAGCACTGTTTTTATTGATTTCACAAATTGCGATAAGTTGTATATTTATTTTCACTTAGTTTAAACATTCTTTTATGATTTTTTCTTTGACCCATGAGTTAGTAGAAGTGTGTTGTTTAATCTCCTTGTACTTCAGGATTTTTAAACTTTTTTTTGATATCTAGTTTAATTCTGCTTTGATCTGAAAGGAGACATTGTATGATTTACATTTATTTAACTTTGTTAAGGTGTGTATTATGGCCCGGAATATGACTGTTCCATGTGAACTTAAAAGAATATGTACTCTGTTGCCATTGGATAATGTAGTCTACTGAAGGCAATTACATCTGCTTTATTGTTAGCATAGTTGAATTTAGTAATGTCCTTACTGATTTTCTGCTGGCTGGATCTGTCCATTTTTGATAAAGGAGTGCTGAAGTCTCCAACTTTGATAGTCAATTTAGCTATTTCTCTTTTCAAGTCTAGTAGGGTTTTACTCACATAGTTTGATGTCTTGTTTTTAGGCCCATATAGATTAAGAACCGTTATGTATTCTTGGAAAATTAACCCTTTTATTACTATAACCCCTTCCTTATACCTTGATAACTTTCTTTTCTTTGTCTGGTGTGTCTGAAATTAAAGTAGCTAATTTGCTTTCCTTTGATTAGTGTTAGGATGGTATATTTTTCTCTATTCATTTACATTTAATCTATATATCTTTACATTTAAAGTAGATTTCTTATTGATAACTATAGTTGGGTCTTATTGTCTTATCCACTGTGACTATTTTTATCTTTTAATTGATGCATTTAGGCCACTGACTAAAGTGATTATTGATATCGTTGAATTAATATCTACCATATTAATTGTTCTTCTCTATATTCTGTCCTTGTCTTTGTTCCTTTGTTGGTTTTCCACTGTTTTCTGTCTTTTGTGATTTTAATTGAGCATTTTATATGGTTCTATTTTCACCTTTTTCTTAGCATATTTTTTGCTTACATGCTTACATATTCTTTCACTTTTTTTATAATTGTCCTGGAGTTGCCATACATATTTACAGTTAATGCAAGTCCATTTTGAAACAATACTATACCATTTTATATGTGGTGTAAGTATCCTAAAGTAAGAAAATGGTCTTTATCCTTAGATTTTTTCCCTTGTATTATTGAGGTCATATTTTTCACTTTTATGAGCATAAATAAATGCATACGCAAACATACATAAGTACACATAATCAAATACATTTTCACTATTAAGTATAGTACCATTTTAAACACAGACCTTCAAAAGGATGCCCTAGAACTTGTAAACAAATGATCCTCAGAAGATAACTAAGGGGGAAACAACAGTATTTTTCAATGCTAAGAATTATAACACTTCTCTTGGCAATACTTTCCTATATTTAGAACACTCTACTGCAAGAATATCTCCCATATAGCAAATATAATTTAAGTATTGTATTCATCATTCAATTTTGGTTTCCCATAACAAAAATGACTCTTCCAATCACTCTTTTCCCATTTCCAATCATTCTTTTCCCATGCAGAAAAGAGCTATTGCTGGCTTATTTCAGGGAATTAACCAATATTTTTAAAGACTCTTCTCAAACTGCCTTGCATAAAGAGGCACATAAATCAGGACTACAAAAGAATAGTGAACTCAAAATATTGTATTTAGCCCTGGCTGGTGTAGCTTAGTGGATTGAGCATGAGCCTGTGAAGTAAAGGGTTGCTGGTTCGATTCCCAGTCAGGGCACATGCCTGGGTTGCAGGTCAGGTCCCTAGTAGGGGGACACATGAGAGGCAACCACACATTGATGTTTCTCTCCCACTCTTTCTCCTTCCCGTCCCCTCTCTCTAAAAATAAATAAATAAAATATTTTTAAAAAGATATTGTATTTACTAGTGGAGTTAATAGTAGAGACTAAATTGAAAGAAGTCAGGGATATCCCATTCTAAAGATGTTTTATATTTTCATTACTGAACTTCAGGGCAATCCCTTTTAGATCACCTTAAAATTTATATAAACAACAGAAAAGCAAGATTTGAATAGATGTAATGACCACTGATATTATGTTGATTACAATTGGTGTTAGTAGTTCACTTTTTAAGATTTTTAGTTAACCTGCATAATGTTTCCTCAAGTTTTAGAGGAGGAAGAGAAATTCACAAAATCTTAAGTATGACAAACTTCTGCTAAACTAGGTTATATCAGTTTAGGCACTTTACAAAACTAGAATATTTGCATAACTTTGTCATTATTTATATATTTATTTTCAAGTTTTACTTTTTAAATGATACAATTGGAAATCAACAATCTCACATCAACCACGAAGCAAAAAATAACAATAAGAGTGTTATTAAAGCAATGAAAAACTTGCACATTAAAATTTCTGTACTATGCTCTACTAATAGAACACTAAACATACTACTAACAATGCTACTCCAAAAAAAGGACAACAAAATGTATAGCATTTTAAAGTAAAAGATAAATGCAGGTCAATGCAAAATATGAAAACTGGATGAATATACTTATTTATTATACAATTTTCAATTAATCACTGAAAATAGATTTAAAGTTAAAGCATACAATTTTGGGATGACTACAATATTATTTTGGAAAGTGAAATTATATATTTATATTATACTATTTTTCTGTTTATAAATTTTCAAGTGATAATTAAAAAAATAAATCCAAATTATACAGTAGATTAATTTAAATTTTGACTTAGAATAAAATATACTTCTGTACATTGGTTTATTCCCCTGTGCCTAGAAAAATTCTCAACATATAAAAGGATTTCAGTAAATACTTGTAGAATGACTAAATGAGAGAAGCCTTACTATATTTAATGAATACTAGCAAGAGTAGTTTACAAAATGTGGAAAATAAACATCAATTTAGAACTATAAGGTAGCTTGACTGTTTAAGAATTTCATACAGAAGCTGGAAAGATGGCATCAGAGTAGGAGCATATACAGAACATTGCTTCCCAGAACCAGACTGGAAATAATATTGAAAAGAAGAATAATTACCTGAGTTAAATGCAAGACTACCTGAGAGACTTTTAACTAAAAAGAGCCAAATTCCACACTAGAGGGGTAGGGAAGACAGGGACATCTTAAAGGGGTTGACCCGCACACTTGGGTGGCAGGCCAAGGTGATGGAGTGGCTGTGGGAGCTTCCCCTTGGGACCAGAGAGCCAGCTCCAAAGCCCAGACAGCCAGTGCTGAGATTGGACCACCATGGTAGCATCTGGTGGTGAAAGGCCACAGGGGCTCTATTTGTTGGGGAGAGGAGAAAGCTGCTGGAGACAAACCCACCATCTTTTTTTTCTTTTTCCTTAAAGGGGCAAAGCACGGGTTTTGTGTCTGTGGCTACTCACCTTGGGCCCAGGAGGGTAAACGGAGGATAGCACAGGCTGTAGTCACATGAGGACAGGCTGGAGTGAGAGGCTCTGGGTAGAGACTTGGGGGAGCAGCTGTGGAAATTTCACAGCAGCATCTTTCCTGAAAAGAACTACCCCCTCCCAGGGGAAAATCAATTACCTTACCCTGTGGGATATTGCTCCCCCCACCCTCTGAAATCCCCACTGATATGTCTTTTAGCCCAAGGGACATAAAGGAAAGAATAAACAAATGCGATCTCATCAAAATAAAGAGCTTCTGCACAACTAAAGAAAAGAGCAGTGAAATGAAAAGGGAACCAATCATATGGGAAAATATATTTGCAAATGATTGCTTGGACAAGGGTTTGATCTCCAAAATACAAAAAGAACTCACACAACTCCATTCCAGGAGGACAAACAACCCAATTAAAAAAATGGGCAAAGGACCTGAACAGACATTTCTCCAAGGAGGGCATACAGAGGGTCCAGAGATATATGAAATGATGCTCAGCATCATTAGCCATCAGAGAGATTCAAATTAAAACCACATTGAGATACCACTTCACACCAGGCAGAATGGCAATCAAAAATAAATCAACAAAATACAAGTGCTGACAAGGCTGTGGAAAAAAGGGAACCCTATTGCACTGTTGATGGGATTGCAGACTGGTACAGCCACTAGGAAAACTGTGTGAAATTTCCTCAGAAAACTGAAAATGGAACCGACTTTTGACCCAATAATTCCACTGCTGGTATTATACCCTAAGAATCCTGAAACACCATTCCAAAAGAACCTATGCACCCCAGTGTTCATAGCAGCACAATTTACAATAGCCAAGTGCTGGAAGCAACCTAAGTGCCCATCAGTAAATGAGTGGATAAAAAAACTGTGGTACATTTACACAATGGAATACTATGAAGCAAAAAGAAAGAAGGAGCTTACCCTTTGCAACAGCATGGATGGAACAGGAGAGCATTATGCTAAGTGAAATAAGCCAAGCAGTGAAAGATAAATATCATATGATCTCACCTTTAAGTGGAACCTAATAAACAAAACAAATAAGCAAACAAAATATAATCAGAGACACTGAAATAAAGAACAAACTGACAGTAACCGGAGTGGAGGGGAAAGGGTATAAACAGGGAAAAAAGTAAAAGGGTTGTCAAGCAATATATATAAAGGACACATGGACAAAACCTAATGGTGGTAGGATCAAGTGTGAGAGGCGGGCATGAGTTTGGCTGGGGGAAGTGGTGGTAGGGAAATAGAGACAACTGTACTTGAATAATAAAATATGTACATATTTAAAAATAAAATTAAAAAAAGAACTACAAGGAACATCATCACAAAAAGTGATAGAAATCTTGTACAATAACCAGTTGGAAATGAAGAATGCAATATCTGAAATGAAGGATACACTATAAGGAATCAAAAATATAGGCTAGACAAAGGGAGAGAGGATGGATGATGAGGGAGAGAGGCACGTAGGTTCATGAAGCAGACAGAGTCCCAATCAAGATGAACACAAAGAGGTCCACACCAAGATACATCACATTAAAATGGCCAAATTTAAAGCAAAGAGAGAATCTTTAAGGCAGCAAGAAATAGCTACTTACCTACAAAGGAGCTCCAATAGGGCTATCAGCTGATTTCTAAAGAGAAACACCATAGGCAAGAAAGGATTGGCATTAAATATTAAAAGTATTGGAAAGAAAAACCCTACAATCAAGGCTACTCTATCCAGCAAGGCTCATATTTAAAATGGAAGGCAAAATAAGAGTTTCCCAGATTGACAAAAATTACAACAAAGGTTAATAAAATACATTTCAACCAAACCAGCATTGCAAGAGATGCAAAAGGGACTGCTTTAAGAAGAAATATAGAGAAGAATACAAGTACAAAGGGGAAAGATGGCAATGAATAGAAGAAGTAAATTATACATTCTTCTCAAATGCACATGGATCATTTTCAAAGACAGATCACATGGTAAGACAGAAAATAAGCCTCAACAAATTCAAGAAAATTGAAATCATATAAAGTATGTTTTCATGCCACAAGGGCTTAAAACTGGAAATCAACCTCAAGAAAAAAACTCGAAAATATTCAAGTTCAGGGAGGCTGAATAACATGTTATTAAATAATGAATGGATTAACAATGAAATCAAAGAAGGAATCAAAAAGTATCTAGAAACAAAAGAAAATGAACACACAACAATCCAAAACCTATTGGACACGGTGAAGGTAGCCCTGAGAGGGAAGTTCATAGCAATACAGGCCTACCTAAAGATAGAAACATCTCAAATAAAAAACCTAACCCTACATCTAAAAGAATTAAAGAAATAAGAGACAAAACCCAGAGCATGTAGAAGGAAGGAAATAATCAAGACCAGAGCAGAATTAAATGACATAGAGACTAAAAAAAAAATAAAATAATTCAAAGGATCAATAAACCCAGAAGCTGGTTCTTTGGAAATATAAACAAAATGGACAAGCCCTTAGCCAGTCTCATCAAGAAAAAATAGATAGAGGATGCAAATAAATAAAGTCAGATGAAAGAGGAGAAGTAACTATCAATGCCACAGAAATACAAAGAATTGTAAGAAATTATTATGAACAACTATATGCCAAAAATTGGACAACTTAGGTGAAATGGATACATTTCTAGAAGTTTACAATCTTCCAAAAATGAATCAAGAAGCAGAAAGCCTACATTGTGTGCATATATATTTACAATGTTTATGTCTTCTTGGTAGATTCTTCCCTTGATTATTATGAAGTGACCTTCTGGGTCTCTCTTTCTGGCCCTTTTTTTGAAGTCTATTTTGTATGATGTGATTATTGCTACCCTGGCTTTTTTTCCTGTCTGTTTGCTTGGAAAATTTGTTTCCAGCCCTTTACTTTCGATCTGTGTAGGTCTTTTGTCCTGAGATGTGTCTCCTGTAGGCAGCATATGTGTGGGTCATGCTTTCTCTTCTATTCAGCTATTCTATGTCTTTTGATTGGAGCATTTATATTTAAGGTTATTATTGATAGGTACTTATTCATTGTCATTTTCATACCTGTGTTCCTCTCTCTCCATCTCTTCCTTCCTTTCTTTAAAGCAGTCCCTTTAGCATGTCTTGCAGAGCTTTTTTTGTGGAGGTGTATGATTTTAGACTTCTTTTGTCTGGGAAGCTCCTTATTTGGCCTTCTATCTTGATTGAGAGCCTTACTGGGTAAAGTAACCTTGGTTTCAGGCTTCTGGTTCTTATTACTTGGAATATTTCTTGCCAATCTCTTCTGGCTTGGAGCATTTCCATTGAGAAGTTGTCTGCTATCTTTATTGAGGCTCCCTTGTATGTTACTTCCTGTTTCTCCCTTAATGCCTTTAAGATTCTCCGTTTGTGTTGGAATTTTGCCATTTTTGTTATGATGTGTCCTGAATTGGGCCTCTTTGGGTTCCTCTTGATTGGGACTCTCTGTGTTTCTTGGATTTGTGTGACTTTTTCCATCAGCAAATTAGGGAAGTTTTCCATCATTACTTTTTCAAAAAGGTTTTCTATCCCTTTCTCTTCTTCTTCTCCTCTGGCAGCCCTATTATTTGAACATTATTATGTTTCATATTGTCTTGTATTTCTCTTTTTCCCTCTTCATTCTTCTGGGCCTCTTTTCCTTTTCCTGCTCTTTCTGGGTGTTTTTTTCTACTTTGTCTTCCAGCTTGTTGATCCAATCTTCTGCTTCATCTATCCTGATTTTGATTCCTTCTACTGTGTTCTTCAGTTAAGATATTGTATTCTTCATTTTCTCTTGGTCCTTGTTGATAGTTTCTATTTCCTTTTTCACATTGATATAGTTTGCAGCAAGTTCATTGTAGTTTCCTTGCAGTTTCTGGTAATTCACTGTGAGCTCATGGAGTTTCTTGATAACCATTGCTTTGAACTCAATATCTGATAGTTGAATAGCCTCAATTTCATTTAGCATTTACACAATGGAATTCTATGCAGAGGAAAGAAAGAAGGAGCTCCTACCCTTTGCAACAGCATTGATGGAACTGGAAAGAATTATGCTAAGTGATATAAGCCAGGTGGTGAAAGACAAATACCACATGATCCTTAAACAGGAACCTAAACAACAAAACAATCAAACAAGTAAAATATAACCAAAGACACTGAAATAGAGAATAGGCTGACAGTGTCCAGAGAGATGGGACAGAATTTCAGGGGAAAAGGGGAAGCGTTTATAGGAACAAATGTAAAAGACATGGACAAAAACTAGGGGAGCGTGGAAACGTGAGGGCTGGGTGGGTGGGCTGGGATGGGAATAAAAGTCAGAAAACTGTACTTGAACAACAATTACAATTTTAAAAAAGAATATAAGGTACAGAAACAAACCCCAATACGTTAGGAAATATGAATGTGATAAAGTTGAGCATTTCAGTATAGAAAAAAATGAATTTGCCATTTTGGGGAAATAAAGCTATTTAAAAAGCTGAAAAAAACATGCACAAAGACTGAACAGATTGATAACAACTAGTGAAACTGAGGCAGTAATCAAAAACTTTCTGCACAAAAGCCCTGGACCAGATGGCTTCACAGGAGAATTTTGCCGACACTCAAAGAACTAACATCTATTTCCCAAACTATTTAAAAAAAAAATCAAGAAGAGGAAAGACTTCCAAACTCTTTTTGCAAGGCCAGTATTATCCTAATCCCAAAACCAGGTAAAGATACAAAAAGACAGAAAACTATAGGTCAATATCTCTGATGAACATAGAAACTGAAATCCTTAACAAAAGACTAGCAAATTGGATTGAGCAACACTTTCAAAAGATCATATACTATGAGCAAGTGGAATATATTCCAGGGATGCAATGATGGTACCATATTCACAAATCAATAAATGTAATACATTGTACATAAACAAAATGAAAGACAAAATCATAGGATCATATCAACAGATGTGGAAGTAGTACTGGAAGTCCTCGCCACCACTATCAGAGAAGAAACAAAAGACATCTAAATTAGAAAGGTGGAAGTAAACTGTCATTATTCATAGATGACATGATAGTGTACGTAGAAAACACTATAGGCTCCACCTAAAAACTACTCCAGGTAATTAGTGAATTTAGCAAAGTAGCAGGATACAAAGTCAATATTGAGAAATTGATGGCATTTTGCACACCAGCAATTAGCTATCAGAAAGAACTGAGAAAAAAACTCATTTTCTGTAACAACAAAAAAGCAAAAGTACCAAGGAACAAATTTAATCAAGGGTGTAAAACGCCTGCACCTGACAAACCATAGAACACAGAAGAAATTGAAGAAGATAAAAATAAATGGAAACATATACCCTGTTCATGGACTGGAAGAATTAACATCATTAAAATGTCCAATACTACCAAAGGAGGATTGACTAGGAATGTGAAGGGTGGGCAGGATGGAGGGGGGCAAAAGGCAAAAAAATGGAACAACTGTGACAGCATAAAAGTAAAATGTTAAAAAATACTAAAAAGAAATTCATTATAACCCAATAGGGAAAACATAAATAAGGCATTAATGTGTTATGACTGTCTACCCCTACCCCAAAACATATTTCAGAAACAGCAACCAATCCAATCAGATATAAAAGGATATTCTGTTCTGTTTTGAGAACAATTTAAAAATTGCAAGTTAGCACACATGTTCAAGTCTTTCCCACTTCTCAGATTGTCAATGGCATTTTACAATGTTGAGAAATTTTCTGGAAATAGATACTCTTTTTGTAATATTTATATATTATCTTCTGGATATAAATTTAAAATATGATCCAAAGTCTTATGTATGTATATACCATTTGACTCGTTAATACTTTTTTCTTAAGTCATCATTCCAGGGGGCTAATAAAGAATTTGGGCAAAGATTTACCTACAGAATACTTATTGCTACATCATTAAAATTGCAGAAAAATGGAGAAAATTCATGACTCTACAATAGGGATATTGGTTAGATTAGAGATGTCACACATTTTTTGTGCATATTTGCCCAGATTCACATGAATAGTGATATTGAGTGTAGATAAGATATAGCATCTGCCTTTATGTTAAAAAGCAAATTCTGTAGAATTTCCAATATGATTCCATTATACCTACACATAATTATGTGCAAACATATATAAAACTTGCATGTGTATGTGGATAGATCATTTCACATATTTGTGGTCTGTCTAGAATGTATCCAGCCACATAATATGAAAAATAGAGACATTCGTTGAAGATTCAAGAAACATTGTACATAGGACAATGACACCTCAGTCTCCTTCAAAGTAGGCACCTTTGGGACCTCACACAGTTTTCCGAAGCACCGTCAGCTGCCCTGACATATTTTACTGAATCTCATCGATGGTGTGAAATCTCTTCCTTTTCAAAGGTGATTTTAGTTTTGGGAAAAGCCAGATGTTGCAGGGCACCAATTCTGGGCTCTAGGGGGTGATATGATATTTTTGCAAAAACCTGCACAAGACATGATGCATGAGTGGACTTGTTGTGATAAAGCTGCCAATCACCAGTTGCCATAGATGTGGCCTTCTGAATCATCAGAATAGTTTCTGTGGTAAAATGTTCAAGCCTAATGCACAAAATCTGATACAGATTCATTGCTCTACTTGCTCAGTCATTTTGCATGTGACAGACATGCAGTGCACATGCTCATTCAACGGTGTCTACCACCCCCACTGACTATTACAGTGAAGTCATCATTAGTCACACATGCACATTCCATTCCAGTCTCCTTGGCTGCCAGGTTACATCAATGTTGTGCAAACTATTCTTGTTATATTAACAATGGTTGGACTTTTTCTGTACAGATCTTTATATATACATCATATATAGAGATAGAAATCAATAGATTCTATGGAACTATATATAAATAATAGGCTTCTTTTAGTTTAAAAAAGGTAAAAATTAATTAACATTATACTTTGAACCATCATGATTTAAATCTTGCTCCTTCTTACTACAATTTTCAATTATCTCATTTCTGTCATTGTATCTTTTTCCCTTTCTGCCATTCTCTAATCCAGAACTCCATTTCCCCACTGATTTAGTATAAGGCAGCATTCCTTTCATACCAGGGACCAGTTTTGTAGAAGACAATTTTTTCCACAGTCAGGAGTTGAAGTAGGGAGACAGGAGGCAGAGCTCAGGCTCTAATGTGGGTGAAGCTTCGCTCCTTCACCTGCTGCTCGCCTCCTGCTGTGCGGCCCAGTTCCAAAGAGGCCATGGACCAGTACCAGTCTGGGGCCCAGGGGTTGGGGACCCCTGGCATAAGGGGTTCTTGTGAAACATACTGCTTTAACAAGCCAAAGAAAATTCATAAACAAATGATTGTTTCATTGCATGGAAAAATTTGTGGGGATTCACAGCAGTCACTGTGCAAAGTGAAGTTCAAGTACTGCTCTGGTGTCTCAGACATTATTGAATGGGCCAAAAACTAGAAATGGGTAGCCCTAGTACAATTATTTCTTACATAATTCACTTTTCTTTCTTTTATTTTTGTGATAATACTGACTAATGTGCTGTAACACTGGAATATGATTAAGTCTGTTCTGCTTAGAAATTCTTGGTCTAAATCACAGTGCACATTCTTCCTGTGAAGCAGAAAATTCTAAGAAATAGAGTCACTTCATGTTTTCATTAATACTGGAAACACTTTTAAAAAATTGAAGAAATTCACCAATTATTTGAAATATTCTTGTATCTAGCATCCCTTTCTCTTAATTAAAATAATATTTTAAAAAACTCACTCCCTTAAAAATTCTCAACAGAAAGAACAGAACTTTGTGGCTTTGAGGCATTATTGCCTAAACAATCATTCTAAATACATTGAAATATCACCAACATGTCAGAGATGACAAGTATAACTAATGCTAAAATAAGGCAATGATATGATGATCTCATTCAGTGGAAGGAAATCTCCATGAGGGCATGGATTTTTTTTTCTTTTTGTTTTAATCAGGGCAATCTCTTCAGCAGCTGAAAGAGTAAGGCTGATGAAAAATAATGATGAGACTAAACCTAAACATTGAAGCAGATACTGTGCTAAGCCAATTATATGTATTATTTCATTTAATTCTCATGAGAACAAAACAAGGTAGTTTCTATTATTATTACTTTATAATGAGGCTTAAAGGAGATCAAATATCTTGCTCAAATTTATTAATTAGAATGTTACAGAACAAGAAATCAAATATAAATTGTAAAAATGTTCTGCCTTTGGGAGAATAAGATCTGCTTAATTGTTCACCTTTATCTGATTTATATTGAAGTATAACACATTTTCACCTATTCTTATTTCTTTTCTGTGTCAGTATGATCAAGTTGTCAGCCATGTTAACCAGAGTAATGCAAAACTAGCTTCCTGTTTAATGTCCAGTGCTCTGGGTGGAACAGAATCTCAGCCTCTGCAGGTTTACAGCTGCTACTTCTTGTCATATGGCCTCTCTTCTGCTGTTTCTCACTACCTGTTTCTATGCCAGTATAGACACCTGTGAATGGCTGACCTCAGGAATGTGCTCTACTTCAGATGGTTGATTTGTGGTATCAATTTCTGTCAATTTCTGATCCACTTAATTTGTACTACCATCTTCTGATCCTACCTCCCTGCTCTTTGCCTGAGTGCTCCCACAGTGGTCTTTCCGCATGCCTAGTTTTAAAAAAAGGTTGAAATGTATGTTGCTATTTAAAATACAACTACAGAAAATGTTTTAATTCAGTGTAGTTTTCAGTGGCATTCCACAGTGTGGATCTGACAGAGAGTTACATAGTTTTTTATGTAACTGGCAGGATCTTTTAAAACAATTACAATAAGAATGAGAGCAATTAATAATAAACAAAGTAATATTTGTATCTCAGTTCATTTGAGTCTCTTTCGTACTAAAATGTTTTTCTTGCCATTAAATACTATTCCTTCCATTTCTTAAATCATAACTTTCAAATCTACCTATCACCTGTCTTCTTACCTGCCCATTATTGCAGACCCTGTTCATGCCATCCCCCAATTGGTGCAATGGTCTCCTATCCAGTTGCCGATCTCAGCTTCTCCCTTCCAATTGGATACCAGAGTGACTTTATGAAAAAGGGAATATTAAACTTACACCCTCTAGCTTCATGTCTTTCAATGGCTCCTCATGTATAAGATAAAATCTAATGGCTCAGACAGGGCAATGATGGCTTTTTACAATCTGAGCCCTCATATTTGCCAGTCTCATCTCTTGCTACTCAGCACTACATGCAGTCCACCCCAGCCACAGGACAATGCTCAGAATGTACCATGAACTTTATGAGATTGGGCCTGTGTACCTGTCGCTCTTCTTACCTGTTTCTCACGTCCTCTCTACTGACACCTGTCTCACCCAGATTCTTTCATTAGCTTGGCAAATTCCTCCACATTGTTGAAAGTTAAATATAAATGATACCTCCTTGCAGCATATTTTTCTGCCTTCCGGTTATGGCCTAGATGCACATTCTGTGTGTACTCTCTCACTCCTGCACTATCGGCATCACTCTCACCTCTGCAGTGCTTATTTGGGATAATCAACCACATACAAGGCACTGTGCTAGTTCCAGGGAATGCAAGGGGCATAGTGACAAACAGAAGAGATGCCTACATTGCCTGTCTTCACAGAACACACAGTCCAGCTGGCAGTAGTATTGCATTCACCTACTCCCTTTTATTATGCAGTAACTCCTGAAGCATTGGGACCTGCCTTTGGTCCCTAGTTCCCAGCCATTAGCACATAATAATAGTACTCATTGATGAATGAGTTTCCATGGTCATGTGTGAAGGTTCTTCATTCTCAGGACTTTACCATCGCGGTGAAGCATTTTATTTTAAAAAATTACTTAAGGTGCACATTGTGAAAACAATAGCCTACATAGCTTACTTGTCTCTTTTGCAATTAAATGGTCTCTGCTTATTTCAAAGTTTGTTCTATGCATCAACTAAAGGTAAGAAATTGCTTAAACTTGAACAATTATATTTTGGACTATTATTTTTTAATGGAAAAATAATTTTTTTTCAATGGAAAAATAATTATAGGGCATAAAGTTGATAATGATTAAAATATGTCAGTGAACTTCAGTGAAATATTACTAACATTGAATTATATCATTGTATATCCAAAGTCTTGATAGGAATTGTCCCTTTTTCTAATTGACTCACTAAGCATCATATTCTCCCATGTATAATGTGCATGCATGTTTTCTGAGCATTATACACAGGATTACTGTGCCCATTATTATACCCATGGTATGTAATAATTGTCCCCATGTATAATGTGCATCCTTATTTTTCCCTCAAAAATTTGGTTGAAAAGGTGTGCATTATACATGGTAAAATATGGTACACAGAGTAAATATATTCATACAATGCTCAATTTAGTTACAGTGTTTGCATAGCTGACTAATGGATCATAATACTTTAAACAATTTTCCTCTCAGAAGTCTAAACTACAAAATGAATGAAATTTTAAGCAACTGGTAGCAATATAATTTGTCCTATTCTTCCACAGTTTATATAATTGGACTTATATATTGGTACAGTTTTATGAATATTACATATCTAATGTCAATATTTCAAGCAATGTAATGAGTTTCTCTCCCTCGAACAGACTCCATTCAAATACAAAATGTAAATAATTGTCCAAATTAATCCTTTCATGTTTTGATGAATTTCCAAGTGAGTGTGGGCCCATAGCATTAAAAGTTTCACTGTCTACTTACTCTCTAGGCCTAATGTCACCAGAGAAAATGATTTTGCACATTGTGACTTCAAGATACACATAAGTCAATGTTTCAGGCATCCACCTTTTTTCTTACTATTATTGTAATCCACGTGTGACTGTATGCACATGCATATTTCATATATGTGCATACCATACTTATCCATCTAGAATTAAACATATCATATTTATAAATATATTATATTGACTTTTTCAGTTCAAGGATTGTGCAATTATTTGTTAAGATTATTTATTTTATATATTTATATTATACATTTATAATTATTTATATTTATAAATAAAACCATGAGCTACACACAAAGAACAACTAAGAGAGCATAGTAAAAACGTATTTAATGACTTTTCAATAACATTATTTATAGATATTGTCAATTGGTTATTTTATCTACAATGTGCAATAAAATAGAGAAATATTAAGTTAATGGATTCAGTAACAAGCCCATTATCAGTAGAGCTGTAATGTGACTTTTGCGGCCCTAAAGATTATAGCTGAGCAACAGAAAAGAGAAAAAGTAGATCATCCATTACATTGAGCAGTTAATGATATTTTATTGCATTATTTATCAAATACTGTGGATGTTATTTGTAGCTGCAAGTTTGACCTTAGCTAATCATAAATTGATGAATGTGTACATCGTAAAGGCACTGTGACAAAATGTCCTATTGTTTCATAAAGCAGGAACCTGAACTACTATTATGAAATTCACTAAAAGTGTAGTTTCAAGATATTAATGCTCAGACACTTACATGCAAGACAGAATTGATGATTATAATTCAGACCTGGCTGCTGAAATTTCTTTCTCCTTCATTGACATAAATATTCAAGCCATCTACCTTAAATGATTCCTGCAAAGCATTTTTATAGCTGGGACACTGTAATGACAATATATTATTAAAATATTAGAGTTCTCATTCTATCAGGAAAATTTGAAAAAATCAGAAGCTTTTCACAATGCTATTTATGAGTTTGTATTTAATTAGATTTGATATATATGTTGGATAAAAAATCTAAATGTAATAAAGAAATGAATACATAATGTATAATTTTTTAAATTTTGTCACCTTTCTAGAAAATGAAATGTACTATGACTTATAAGATGAGAACAATTATTTTGTATATATTTATTAAAGATTTAACCTGAGAGGTTAGTTCATTAGGACTGTTTCTTTTCATATGAAATTTAATATATGGTGACAATGAAGTGATATTTTAAAGCAATCAAAGACTTTTTAAAGCTGTTTTTAGATATTGAATCATGTAGCTTACCTTACACTTGGGCCACCTTGATTTATCAAAGGAAAAGATAATAGCAATTAAATAAGAACTATCTCCTGATTAAGAAAGAGATTTTTCCATTGAAGCACACTGCCTATAAATGTAATGATTATTAAAAGGTGAAGGAATTAAGGAATAAAACCAGTGATACACAGAACAGTATGGTAATTGCCAAAGGAAAAGGGGGCTGGAAAAGATACAAGAGGGTAAATGGTGATGGAAGATGACTTGGGGTGGTGAACCACAATACGACATACAGATGATGTATTACAGAATTGTACACTTGAAATCTATATACTTTTATTAACCAATTTCATACCAACAAATTAAATAAAATATTATTTAAATGCAATGTTGAAAAACTCCTTGACTTTATCCCTAAACAGATTTGTTTACTTATTTATTTATTTAAACAGATTTATTTGTTTATTTATTCTTGTATTTGAAAAGAACTTGTAAGTTATAAGGTAAACTTTCTTGAAGCTACTGAGTATCAAAGCACTGTTTCATAACTTGCTATGTGTAATACTGTGGACTTTTTCCCCCTCTTAAATGTGGCTATCAAAATTTCATATTACTTCTATATGAATGTTGTATGTGATAAACTGAGTTGTTTTGCAAATGTTTACTTTTTATCTTCTCTCCCTTGAAGTACAGTATCCTTTCCCAACACAATGACTTCTATACTATCTATCAGTGAAAGAACGTGATAGTTTAGAAGTCTTAACTGCACTTGTGCAGTTTGATTTGGCTTATGTTTTCCTGGATTCTTCTGTGAGGAAGCATGGCCTCCATCAGGAGCATTACATTCCAGCCTCATGAAACAGACTTGAACACAGCTAAGATCTTGGAACTATTGTCAGTTGAACCAAAACCTGAAATGGACTAAAGCCTAAGAATTCTGAAACACCAATCCAAAAGAACCTATGCACCCCAATGTTCATAGCAGCACAATTTACAATAGCCAAGTGCTGGAAGCAACCTAAGTCACCTAAGTGATTCCAGAAGAATCCAGCAGAGCCACAATTAACTCATAGATTTCTGAGTTTTGTTGTAAGGCTTAATTGAAAATGCTTCAGTGTGTGCGTCTTTGTTTCTAATGCAGAATTATTGGTGTATAGCTCACAAATACACATATGACATTCTCAAATATAATTGCTAAGAAACGATTATATTTTCTTAAGTACTACACAGTTAAGAAGCAAATTTATGTTTAAGTTAGATTAAATTCATATGCTTAAGGTCTAATATTTTTGGTAGAAACTTCCACTTCGGTGGAAGTCGGTTAGTAATAACACTATATTCTGGCCAAATATTTATGAGAAATAAGTAACAATAGCAAAACTACTTTATGTTATGATATATAACAATTATTTAAGATTTCTCTTTTTTGTGTGCCCTCAGTGGGGATTGAACCCACAACCTTGGTGTAGCAGGATGATGCTCTAATCAACTAAGCTACCCAGCCAGGGGTTAACATTTCTAAATAAGGTAATATACTTTATGTTTACCTTATCAATTCATTCTATTAAGAATAATGCATTTGAGAACATACAACAGCACATCTACACAGAAATAGTAAACATTTTGAATGCCAGTTTATAATAAAAAATTTGAATCAGTAGCCCCTAATACCATACAAAATAAATTTGGGACCAGTGTTCACAATTTTTTCTTTTCTCTTTTACTTTTTTTATTGTTGTTCAAATATAGTTGTCTCCATTTTCCCGCCACCATTCCCCCCAGCCCCAGCCATCCCCACCTCCCACCCCTGATTCCAACCTCCACCCCTTTGGTTTTGTCCATGTGTCCTTTATACATGTTCTTGAAAACCCTTTCCCTTTTTGCCTCCATTTTCCCCTCCCACCTCCCCTCTGGTCACTGTCAGTTTGTTCTTTATTTTAATGTCTCTGGTTATATTCTGCTTGCTTGTTTGTTTTGTTAAGTACCACTTATAAGTGAGATCATATGATATTTGTCTTTCACCACCTGGCTTATTTCACTTAGCATAATTCTTTCCAGTTCCATCCATGCTGTTGCAAAGGGTAGGAGCTCCTTCTTTCTTTCTGCTGTGTAGTATTCTATCATATAAATGTACCACAGTTTTTTGATCCTCTCATTTACTGATGGGCACTTAGGCTGCTTCCAGCACTTGGCTATTGTAAATTGTGCTGCTATGAACATTGGGGTGCATAGGTTCTTTTGGATTGGTGTTTCAGAATTCTTAGGCTTTAGTCCCAGCAGTACATTTATGATAAAGCACCCATTTTTGATAAAAACACTCAACAAAGAGGGAATAGAGGGAGCATTCCTCAATATAATAAAGGCCGTATATGAGAGACCTACAGCCAATATACTCAATAGGCAAAAACTAAAGGCTTTCCCATTAAGATAAGGAACAAGACAAGGATGTTTGCTTTCACCATTTTTATTCAACATAGTGTTGGAATTCCTAGCCACAGCAATCAGACAAGAAAAAGAAGAAATCCAAATTGGAAAGGAAGAAGCAAAACTGTCATAGTTTGCAGATGACATGATAGTGTACATAGAAAATCCTCCCTGGCTGGTATAGCTCAGTGGATTGAGCTCGGGCCTGTGAACCAAACAAAGGCGGTTTGATTCCCAGTCAGGGCACATGCCTGGGTTACAGGCCAGTTCCCCGCAGGGGACACACCAGAGGCAACCATGCATTGATATTTCCCTCCCTCTCCCCTTCTCTTTCCCTCTAAAGATAAATAAATAAAATCTAAAAAAAAGAAAAAAGAAAATTCTATAGACTCCACCAAAAAACTACTCAACATAATAAGTGAGTTTGGCAAAACAGTGGGATACAAATTTCATATTCAGAAATCAAAGGAATTTTTACAGCAACAATGAAATATCAGAAACAGAAATTAGGGAGAAATCCCATTTGATGTGACAAGAAAAATAAATACCTAGGAATAAATATAACCAATGAGGTGAAAGACTTTCTTCTTATATGTGTTTCTGTACCTTTAAACTTTCAGCTGTAATAAAAATGAGTTCTAGAACAAAGGATTAGAACTTCATATGAGAAGCTGAGGCTCCAGAAGACTGGAGACCCAAAGAAATAGAACTTTCACATAGCAGAACCTAGAGTTTATCCTGATTCTTCTAACTTCATACCCCTAGACTATCCATGCATTACCACAGGAAACTATGTTTAAAAATAAATAAACATATATTTTCAGAAAGAATTTCAAAGGTTTCAAAATGTAGAGTTATGAATCATGTAACTATTTTTTCTTCTTTCTTATTTTATAGATAGGATATTCAAATTATTTTTCTCTATTAAATCTCGTGCATTTGGGCCACTGTCAGGAAAGGTGATCTTGAATTTTCAGAAGCTTTATTTAGGAACCTTTTTGGATAATAGGCAGTTGAAGAGTGTGTGAACTAACTAAGTCTGAAAATATTAATATCTCAATTTGAAGGAATTCCAACACATGAGAAATCTCTAGTAAACTTTGATGTTTAGAGTAAAATGTTGCTGCTTATCTTATTGTTTCTGAGCATGGAATTGGGATAACAATTATGCCAAGGGTTTCTTGCTGCTTTAACAGTAAGGGGCTAATTAGAATGTAAAATTGTAGTGAATGCATGTAGTAATAAAGGGCAAATGCATGCATAAATATGCCAGTTGCTTTAGAGAGGAAAATACCACTGATTTCTGGATGAAAGGAAGTTGTGTGACTGATAAGGTCTAGTGGGTAATATTCACTGAGCAAATTGGCAGCTTGCTTATTTCAATCAAAAAGTTGGCATTTATAAAGTAGCTGTGGAGCACAGCTGATTTGGGTTCTACTCTAAGTTCTGCTAGCTATTAGCAAGATATAATGAATAAATTATCTATTTTCCTTATACCCTGTTTTTCTTACCAATCAAATGAGGATCATGATGCCCTGCCATATAGGAATGTGGATCATAAATTTATTTTTGAGACTATAGAAAACCTTTTACCATGCAACAGGGACAGTGCTCCATACTGGACACTGAAGATACCCAGATGAAAACTACAGTCTTGTGGAGGAAGAGCTAGTAATTATGTAATTTCACTAAGTGGTTAGGTACCCTAAAAGCTGAAGGAGTATTGAATGCAATAAAAACCACCAAGGGGGATATTTAATGAGGACTATGGTATGAGGAGGGACTTTTACAGAAAATGATATTTTACCTGAGTGTTGAAGAATGTATAGGAGTTAGATGTGCAAAATATAATATGCTGGGAAATCTAATTATTCACAGTCTTTGGCACATACATTAAGTATTCAGTAAATGTTTGATTGATAAACATGTGAGTGAATGATTGCATGAATATTTTATCTGCTGTCAAAATTTCATTTTCCAATGACAATTGTTGGAAAAAAATGATCATTTCAGGAATACAACTTGCATAGTATGAAAACCATATTATCATTAACCTTACTATTACCAGATTTGATAAATAAATAAAAATTTTAAAGCATTCTGCTGCTATTGTGAAGTATTGTAACACATAATTGATAAAATACTTAATTTTAAAAATTAAAGTATTTATATATACACACAAATATGGAACTTTAACAGAGCTTAAAATATCAACTTTCCCAGTCAAAACATTGTTATCTTTTAAGATTTTTGGAAAAAAATAGTTTTTAAAAAGATATATTTTTACTAGATAAGTAATAACAAGTGTTGGAGAAGTTGTGAAGAAAAAGAAATACTCAGTCAGTGATGGTGGGAATGTAAACTGGAACAACCACTATGGAAAACAGTTTGGAGGCTCCTCAAAAAATTAAAAATAGAGTTATCATATAACCCAGCTAACTCTTTTCTGAGTATCTAAAAACAAAATTTTAAAACATTTATTTGCAAAGATAATACATGCACTTCTATATTTTTGCAGCATTATTCACAGTGTCCAAGACATGGAAACAACAAATGTCCTTTTATAGATATTGGATAAAGAAGATGAGATACATATATACAATGGAATAGTACTCAGCCACAGAAAAAATTAAATGCTGCCATTTGCAACAACATGGATGGACCCTGAGAATAACATACTAAGTGAGCTGTCACATAGAAAAAGTCAGGAGCCATATGATTTCACTCATGTGTGGATATAAAACTGAAAACAACAAATACACAAGAAAAACAAACAAACAAAAACTCACTCAGACAATAGTATGGTGGTTACCAGAGGGAAAGGAGGTGGGTCGAAAAGGGTGAGAGGGTCTAACATATAGTGACAAAAGCAGATTTGACTTGGGTAGTGGGCACACAATGCAATATACAGATGATGTATCATAGAGTTGCAGAGGTGAAACCTATATAATCTCATTAACCAATGTCACTCCAATAAGTATATTTATCCCTAGCCGGTGTGTCTCTGAGGATTGAGTGCTGGCCTGAGAACCAAAATGTCACAGGTTTGATTCCCAGTTAGGGCACATGCCTGGGTTGTAGGTCAGGTTCCCAGTTGGGGCACGCAAGAGGCAACTAATTAATGTACTTCTTAAACAGTAATGTTTTTCTCCCTCTTTTCCCTTCATTCTCTCTAAGAACTAAATAAAATATTAAAAATATATATCTAACCTTGCCTTTCTAACAATTATGTTCCTTTACTGATTTTTTTTAGTACAGATTTATAAATATGAGGGGGACACGAAAAAAATCCCAAATTATATTATGGAAGGCAGGCCCCTTGTAGTATAGTCTTGCCCCGCTGGGTGAGTGTTCTAGGAACCCCATCTGTACCAGTGTACCTGATGGGATTATTGTGAGAGGTATGTTCTGCTTCATTGATTTTTTTTTTAAGTCTTCCGGTGCCTTTGCTCATCTCATGATCAGTGATTTACAAGCACACCTACCCATACCATGCTGAATGTTCAGCAGTTTTTGAGCCAAAATAGCATAATCCCCACACCCCACTCTCCCTCTTCATCTGATCTCACCCTGAATGACTTCTTTTTGTTTCTCCAGATGAAAAATGTCATCAAAGTGAAACATTTTGCCAATATGAAAGAGGTGAAACAAACAACCAAAAATTCAAAACCAAAACCAAAGTCAAATAAGAAGTCAAAAGCACCAAAAGACATCAAAATTGACAAATTCAAAAACCGTTTTGAGCAGTGGAAAAATGTCTCTATTAGTATATTGCATCAAATGGAGAGTACTTTGATGGTAACTGAAGTTTAAACATATAAGAATAAATACACTATTTTTATAAGTAAATTCTGGGTTTTTTGGGAGTCTCCACTCCCTTGTAAATGTTCTTTCTTATACTTCAGACATTGTTTTGCCAAGTGTCCTTTTATGAAAAGCCACAGAGTCTCAGAGAAAAACTCTAAATTCTTAGATGCATCACATCTAAATTACCATTTATTCAATCCACAGTACTTGAAGTTAAAAAAGTTATATACTTCAGGTTTTTTTAGTATTGCAATTTATGCAAAAGATCATGCAGTCTAAAACCATCATTTCAGAGAGGAGAAAATTGAAGTTGAAAGTGCTGAAACAATTTTCCCAGTAAAACACAATTAACAAACAGCAGTTGGCACTAAAGCACTTTTTAAAAATATCTGTTACAAAGGAAATATATGAGCAAACATAATATCATTAAATTATTTACTTACTTTCCAGGGGTATGGCAGACACTGGTTATCACTGACTCAAGACCAATGTTAAACAAAAAATAAATGTATTCTATTCTCTTGGCAACATATGTAGCCTAGGAGGATAAGTCATGGATGTTCTAATTACTGATTATTAACAGAGAGCAGTGTTGCTTCTCCAGGAAATATGAAGAGTGACGTTGGCTATCATGATAATTAGCCATAGGCATTTAGTGCTTAGGGATCATGGGGCAGTCCTACACTTACAAAGAATTGCTTCATGCAAAATGCCAAAGTTGCCAATTGGAAGCACTAGCTTAACTAATCATATGATCTTGTCCCACTGTGCCAGGATTGAGAATGTAAGGATGAGCATGTTACACAGTTCAGGCCAAAGGAAACATAAAATGAATCATGTTGTAGACTTGAGTAATTTTTCCTCTCTAGTTAAGAGGTGGTCTTACGAAATGAACTCATCTTTGTTCTTGTACTCTTCATTGCTGTGTGCACACTCCTCACAGAATATGGTAAATGGAGCAGAGCAACCTCCATGTGGTGATGAAGTCGATAACATGATCAAGAAAGCAACAGGATGGCAGAGAAGGGTGGAAAAGTCACTGAATTGAGTCAGGGAATGCACACCGCCACTTTTCTCAATTAGCAAAAAGCGCAAAGTCATATAGGTTAAATGACATGAGTCAGGGGCTCTGTCACTTTCTCTTGAAAGTATGCTAACTGATAAAACATTTATCTTGGATAAATTTGGTCACTGGAAATAAGATATATGAATATTGTTTAGCTATTATTAAGCCATTCTGCAGATAATGCTTGTTTTAAAGAAGCTGTGTGCTCCATTGATATTAGGCCACTTACTATTGTAATAGCTTTTAAATATTATTAGAAATATGATTGGGTCATTTTACTTTTTGAGAAACATTGTATGTAAAGAGATAAAACACTTCATCACTACATAAAGGGTAGTTCAGTGTATATTCAATGGTTTTCTCTTTCTTACTTTAGCAAATTTCTGTTGCCATGAAAAAATATAAGAACTTCAAAAAGGGTATTTGAATAATAGAGACCTTAAATACTTTAGTTAAGTGATATAAGATTAGGAAAAAATTAGAACATAATAATTAACTTCCAAAAAGCAGACAATCCAACTAATTTCAATAATAAAAATTTGTAATATGAGTTCTAACCAGTTTCCCACATATGAGAAAAATGTTGTTAAGTTTATAAGCTGGAAAAGGAGATCAGGGCCCTGGCCCTTGTGGCTTATTGGATTGAACTCCAGCCTGTGAACCAAAGGGTCACAGGTTCCATTCCCAGCCCAGGGCACATGCCTAGGTTGCAGGCCAGGCCCCCAGTAGGTGGTGCATGAGAGGCAAGCAGACATTGATGTTTCTCTTTCTCTCTTCCTCCCTTCACCTCTCTCTAAAAACAAATAAATAAAATCTTAAAAATGAAAAGGAGATCATCTTTTACATTATACACAGGTTTTGGCTTATTTCTAACAACATATTTGATTACACTATTAGTGTCCACAGTTTACTTATCTTTTCAATGTACTTAAGTGTTCATAAAGAAACATGTTTTAACACCTAAACCAATGCACATTTAGCACATTTTAAAATCATGCTATTAAATAAGCACAGACAAATGAAAACTACCTCTATGTACTTAGAATTGTTGTATTGCCCAACAGGTAAGACAGAATTGAGCTGAATTATTAAGCTTAGTTTATACATTTCAAAATTATATTCACAGAAAACTCCTTCAGTAAATTTGTGCTTTGTTATAAATAGTAAACCAAAGTAGACTTTCATGTGTAACATTGAGCTCTTGTGCTTTGAAAGTGTGGTGGACTTTTGGATTTACAATTCAGTGCACAGTGACTACAATATCATACCAAGTCTTTCATTTTTTTTTCTCTTGAGATATACAACAAATTATTAAAGTGAGTGCTTTCACAACAAAACCATCTGCTTTGTGTGTGTGCTTATTGATAGTGATATGTCTTTTGTGGAATGTGCAAACAATATTGTGCAAACAAGAATTTCATAAAAATAATTAAATTAATTTCATAAGTATATAGTTAAAAATGCTATGAATATTATGCAGAAATATAGTATAAACATCACTTTACATCTTATAAGTTGGACATTTTTATTTCATTAGCATCACTTTCTCTCTATTAATTTTCTTAGACCATACTTAAATATAAAGTAAATATTATTGGATTTTTTATTAGTTTTTTTTTTTCTATAATTTCCTACAGATAATAACTAGTGTTAAAGAGCAATATTTTGAGTTTTATGAAGAACTGATAAGGTGAAATGAAGAGTAAAATGTAATATGAATAGAAAAGCAAAATGTAAACCTTTGTATGCAACTGATAGACCTAAAAATGGAATGCATATTAGACTCACTTCGTATATATTTCAAAATACAAATGTCAAGGTCCCATTTCAAAAATTCTAAGTTATTGTTCTATAGGAAAGTGTGTGTCCACTGTTTCTTTTAAACAGTGTCCCAGGTGACTCTTATATAGTAAAAAATTGAGAACCCTTGACCAACATTCTATTCATATATTCATATATAAGTATACATATACATAAAGTAGACACTTAGAATCAAAGAATTCTGTGGCATAAAAGACAAAGATTATCAAGTCCCATACACCTTAAAAGTCTGCTTTCCCACCACACCTCTTGGCTAAAACACACTGTTGCTTTTGACCATTGCCAGAAAATTAACTCTATTGGCAATTATCTGGATGCCCACCCATTATTTGGACACTCTCATTTCTGCTACAGTAATTTTACCCATGTATCAAGCATGTTTTCTTTAAAAAAAAAATTCAGCGGTGAGTGTTTTAGAGGAGGAGTGAGGTAGAATGCAGAAAAGCAGGTGGTGGCAGATGGGCAGAGAGAGACAAAGAAGCAGTGAATGTCATGCTACATATTCTAATTTTAGATAACTAAATTTCCTTTGGAGTAAATGAAACTAGAATTGGCAGCATTCATGAAAAAGATTAAAGTGCACCTGTAGCAATTTATACCACCCTTAGCTGTCATAATGAAATAGCTCTGTGACACCCTATTTTGTGGTTATCCAGCAATATCTTTTTATTAATGTGTGCCATTTCTGACTTGTCTTCTTTTTTATTTTTTCCATAGAGTTTTCTTAGCTGGTATTCATTAACCACATCTATAGAAACATTTTTCAAAATGCAGTTTGAAGACTACTTGTATCAAAATTACTAAAACTTATACATTTCAAAGCCTCATTTTGACATAGTGAATAAGAATCCTCAAGAAACTAATCAACAAAACAAACAAGCAAGCAAACTACAATCAGAGATATTGAAACAAAGAGCAAACTGACAGTAACCAGAGAGGAGTGGGGAGAGGGATAATAGGGGATAATAAGGGAAGGGCCATCAAGGAGCATATATAAAGGACACATGGACAAAGCCAAAGGGGGTAGGTTTGAGGGTGGGAGGTGGAGATGGGGGGTGGGGGGCACGTGGTGGAGGGAAAAAGGAGACAACTGTACTTGAACAATAATAATAAAAGAAAAAATGAATCTGTGGCTCTATTTATTATTTTCATATTGATTATTTTACTCCATTTTTAATTATTATTTTTAAAATTTCATTTTTCAGTTAATTTTAATGTTATTTGCCTTAACAATATCAAAGATCCTACTATTACTTTTGCTTTACTCATTATAGCACTTGACATAGTCTACTGAAATTTCTCTTTTTAAAGAGTTTATTTATTTATTTATTTAAATATTTTATTTATTTATTTTTAGAGAGAGGAGAAGGGAAGGAGAAAGAGGGAGAGAAACATCAACGTGTGGTTGCCTCTCACGTGTCCCCCACTAGGGACCTGGCCTGCAACCCAGGCATGTGCCCTGACTGGGAATCGAACTAGAGACCTTTTGGTTCTCAGCCCGTGCACAATCCATTGAGCTACACCAGCCAGGGCTTTATTTATTTATTTTTAAAGAGAAGGGAAGGGAGGGAGAAGAAGAGGGGGAGAGACATCAATGTATGGTCGCCTCTCATGTGTCCCCTACTGGGCACCTGGCCTGAAATCCAAGCATATGCCCTGATTGGGAATAAAACCAGCCACCCTTTGGTTCACAGGCCCATGCTCGGTCCACTGAGCTACACCAGATAGGGCTGAAGTTGCAAAATACAGAGGACTTTCACAGAGAGTACTAAGTCCTTTCTTCCAGTTACTAGCAACTAGCACAGTATTTAGCATGTTGCATATATTAATATATATCAGTGGAAAACAGGAATGGCATAATGAAACAATCACCTTCATCCTTGTTTATACTCAAAAGGTAATTTGATGTTTTTCCCTCCAAAATTCTGTTTTAAATTATACTGTTCCTCACTGATTTCCACAGTTTATA